>JAOXNP010399847.1:0-13160 GCA_028571245.1 Chromodoris orientalis
TTTTTTCTTCAATGTTAGACTGTCAGTTACTAGATTTTTAAATTTTGCTTGCAATTCCTTCCACCTTATTTGTGGGAAGGGTCTTTGTCTCTGTAATGACAAATAAGTGACACCAGTTTTTGAATTATTATAACCTCTACTAATTTTGAGATGGAACATTTTCCTGGATTAATAGTCCCATTCTGTAAAGGAATAGCAAGGGGGTAACAGAACTAATGGTGTGAAAACAATTTAACGGTTTTTAAAAAGGAGCTTTTATAGAATATGTGAAGTATATGATTTAAATCTCAAAATTTGCTACAGCTTATATCAATATTGTGGAAATGTTCTCTATAATATGGCGTTTATTTCAGTATGTTTCTTTTTTAATGATCACATGTCACAAAGCAGACAATTATGAGCAAATAAATATTACTCTATATCAGCAAATGCTTTCATCGGTACCTATTGTGATCGTCTGTCAATAACAACACTGATGTTATATATCCGTCATTTAAACTTATGGTAACAATAAGCTTGTTGCTCTGTTTTGCCCCTGAAACTATGTTCACCATGTAAACTTTGTCATGTGTAAGTTTTCAGACTCCATGGATTATTATGAGAAATATTCTTGTCCAAGCAGTACTGATATTAAAAATTATGAAATTTATATGGAATATTATTCTTAACTAAAATCTGAAACTCACTATGAATGGCAAATAAGCATGGTGGCTGGAATGTACTATTTTCTGTGCGCTCACTTGCATATTAAACCTCAGTGTACTTTGCACACAGAAAAGAATCGTAAAAATTTCTTTTCCTCTCCCATTCTCCCCCTTTTCCCTCCCCTTTCCTTTTCCTCTATGGCTTAATTTTGAAAATTTTGCTTTCACTTTGAGGTTTCCATTTTCCTTCATGGGCAGTCTTGTTGACTGCTAAATATAATCATGACCATATGTTTGCTTGGCTTTTCTGAATAGGTTCAACAGTCTTATGTGAGTTTCCAGCAGGCTCTGGCTGCCATGCCCCTGTCTGTGCCCACTGGGCTCATTACTGGAGTTCCCCAGCAGCGTAAGTCTGCACTAATGGCATATGCCTGAATTTGGCATTGATTTTTTTCCCCTCAAGTTTTTAACAACAGGATTGGCGGCTCATGTCAAAAGTTCACACCCAGTGCAAATGCCCTCACAGTCTTGATGGTATTGGTAATGTAAGAAAATGAAGTGAAGAAAAAGGAAATATATTGGTATATATTACATGTACATACCCCCCACTAAAAAATTCACTGAAAGAAATCCCAATAAAGTGTAATCTTAAGTGTTTTGTTGTCATTGTCATATCGCACACATTGCATTAATTATGATTGAAGGTATTTTGGAGTAGTGTATTGTCAAGAGACAAAGAAAATGGGAATGCACAGATCAAGGAAATAAAGGCTATGTTGTGGTGTAAAGACAAATGATAATATAGTGCTGCATGATATATAAACTCAAGTGTTATTGGCTCCTGCAGAACTGCTATTCGCAGGATATATGTGTCATGAACGTGCCTGTTTATGTACATACTAAATATTTCACAAGAAACCATATTTAAAGAATGAAAACAAACAATGCAATGTACCTATGGCATCACTGTTTCCTGTTGCTTATCATGCTTCAGTTCTCATGGCACTCATGAGCTGAATTGAAGAAAAATGCAAGCATTGCAAAAGAGGTTCAGTCGATCATCATGGCCTGGCATTTTTGAAAACTCAGTTTTGAGTTAAGATTAGTTCTGTATATTTACAAAAGTAGGAGCGTGTCATTGGCTAGATGGTTAAGGCATTTTGGGTCCTTGGGAAAGACTTGAAATGATTTTCCTTACTCCACCCATGTGTAAATTGGGTACCAGCTCTTCTGGGGAGTGAACAAACGTCTTGTCCAAGTGCTGACTTTGTGTACATTACATATTAGGATTGTCATAAATAAGTATACATTCTTTTACCCAGATGTATCGCCATGACAATTAAACATATTTCCAATTATTTGGTATATTCAAAAAGATAATCTAATTATGATTAATTTGATAACAAATCCAGGCTGTTATCTCAAAAAATTTAATTTTGTGAGCCATTATAATGAAAACAGAACATACATGTCACGAAGTGTCTCCAGTAGCTGAAAAAGCATTTTGTTCACTGGGAGTGCTCAGTCACTTTTTAAAGTGGATCTCAAAATCATGTATACAATTATCAATTTGGCAGTAATAAACACATTTTTAATTTCTGTTGTGTAAACTTATTGTATTCGTGTTACACAGAGGAGGCTGATCCTGGCATAAAACTAAAACATAAAGGAGAAAGCAATTTTAAATCAATATTCAGCATGATGGCTATCAGCACTTTTTAAAATCTCTTCCTCTCTTTCTCATTGATGAGGTAAATTTGTCAATGAAATATTGTCCAAGATAAGAAGCAGGCATTTACACAGTGCATCAGCGTTCTGCGTGGTCTTGCATTTGTCTTTTCATATGATCCCAAAGATGCTGTATTGGATTCATATTGGGTGATACTGCTGGCTAAGGGGGAATTATTTGTTTAAACTTCCTCGATGTAGCTAAGTACAAGTGGATTTACAATAGTAGTGAAAAATGATAACTGTCAAATATTGTCAAATTGAACTATTGAATGGTTTGTGAAGATGCAGTTTGAAAAGTGATGGTTTAGTTTCTACAAAATGCTTTTTCAGCTATAGGTGGTTTGTGACTTTAATTTTCTGACTCCTTTATTTGGAATGTCTGGGAAATTTTTAATTTTTTAGATAAGAGCCTGAAAATGTTATTAAATTAAAGGTAAATGAACTATCTTTCTAAGTATACGAAAAGATTGGCGCTATGTCTCTTTCTGGTGGAGGCTCATCTATTAAAACAAGAGTATACTGTACTGTTTTTTTGGCACTTGGCGCTCCTTCACTGATGGCCTATGCTCCACAAGGAGTTGAAAAGGCGAAGAAGAAGATACTGGACCTATTTATGACCAACAGTTTATCTGCTGAATGTCATAGAAACTGGAGACAAGCCATGTATGAGCCTCCATGGCTTTAAAAGAACTTAGTTCTGGTGGCTGCATATTTTCTGTCTCAACATGGATAAAGACTTGATTATTTTCTGTCAAGTGCCTTCAGACATAACAAAGTAGGGCCCTTTATACTTTATATCATATGGCAATGCCCTTTATATCATATGGCACTATTTGTGTAACAAGTATCTTTATCACATGGAGTCATTCACAGTGGAATTGCTCTTTTATAGCCTTGCAAAATGAACACTAATGGGCATTACAGGGATTTTGATACAGAAGTTTGAGAGGAGAGACAATCAAAGAATGGTGACATTCTTAAACCAGTGAGCTATAACTATAAAAGAGAATTCCATTGTAAATTTTGAACATGAAATTCTGATTTTTAGATTTTAAGTATATATGAATGTTTTTGGAAATTGTTTTTTTTTTCATTCATTTAATTTCGATAATTACTGAGAAGAGAAGACTGCTGCATTTCACACTTCAAACTTGTTTATGATTTAGTCAGGATTTGATGATTGGGATTATTTTCATCCTCTGACTCTTTTGCCATGAATTATTGCTGATGTATCTAATGTTCACTAGCGTCAACTTTGCACTGACAGTGACACAAGTGCTCTTGGTTTTAGGTATGGTTTACTGATAAAGATTATAAAGTCTACGTAAAGCAGAGATGTGTTGGACGGAAAGATCAAAAGGATGAATGTCAAGCTCGAAAAGCTATTTGACTCCAAGACTCTTCTGTCCTTCTTTTGCATGTAACCATGTTTCTTTTGCGGTATTCATTATGTATTAATATAATGTTTTTTTTATTTTTGAAAGAGTCAAGCTCTTCCTGCCAGATGTCACTCCTTTTTTTCTACCGTTAATTCTTTGAAACTTTTGCTTCTATTGAAACACTGCGGTATCTGCCTTACCTCACCTTTCCTAACCTTGCTCTGAAAATTTTCAAGCCAACATTTAACTCTGATCATCTTTTTCTTTTGTCCAGCGAGGTACTAGAAGTCATGAAAATTTCAGGATGCTAACTTCTTTTTCCCCACAGGAATTCTGTAGTGACATTGTTCTCTGCATTGCTTCAGTTGCTCCTGCCAGAACTATTTAGTCATGAGGGAGTTGGTGTTTCGGGCTTTTTTAAAATCTTTTTTTTTTTTTTTTTTTTTTTTTTTTTTGTAATGAAAATCTGAGACTCGTTTCCCCAGCATCACAGTGAAAGCGTTTGTTTCTTCAAAGCCAAATGGTGGAGTGATAAGCGAGAGACATGAATGACATATCTTATGCTCTCTGTATTCTTTCCTATATATAGACAGCGAAACTGTCCTTAAAACAAATGTCAAATTATTCGTTACTGCTCTCTGTGGAGTAACAATTTTGGATTACTGTGGAGAGTAAGAAGGAGACCAATCCCATCCTTTGGATGAGTCTCTGATACACCTCTCCTAAAGCAAAAACTGGTTTGCTGAACATTCTTCTTCTGTTGGAGCCCAAGTTGAAGGCTACAAGTGAACTGACAAGCAAATGTTTATTTGAGATTATTGTGAATTTAGAATTTACTTTGACCAAAGCTACATACTCTGTGTGTAAGTTTGTAACCATGCCTTTATTACATTGACACTTTCTTTTCTGTATGAAATCTGCCTCTTTACGTTGGATTGATTTCAGGAATAGCTCCGAAAAGAAAGAGAGTGCAATTACTGGTTGTGAGATGGGAGAATATATTCATATTGAAATGATTTTTATTATGTTTTAAATCACCACAGCTTCAAGACTGATGGATTCATTAAATTTGATAAAAAAATTTATTTACCTCTTTTCAGTGTTGTGATAGATTCATGCTGTAGAGGTGTTTATACTCTACTTTGTAAGATTTGTCTATATAGCTGACCCAGATTTTATTGAGCCGAGAAGGAAAGGTTCTGGAATGTAATTACCACACTAATGATGCCTTACCTCCCAGAAAAAAAGACGTTCTCAGTCACAAGTTTCTGTTGTTAGATAAGATTCCTATCTTATGTATCAATTTTCTTTCTTTTCTTTTCTTTTTTTTTTTAAACTGAAAGGTAAAGTTTCATAAGAACATTAATTTATTCAATAACATGTTGCTTGCAGCAAACTTGATGGAACCCCAGTTGGCTGTTCCTCAGACAGGTTTAGCACCGATTGCCACTGTTCAGGAGCAAGCCATGCAGTCCCTACAACCTCAAGGTAAATTGAAGTTTGGTTTCAAAGGTTGGGCTAATTTGAAGATGTCAAGTCAATTATTCAAACAAAATTATTAGAAAGAAAGGTACACATACAAAAGCCAAAGGTTCAATACTCGATTCTCGATAACGTGAAACTGAAATTTGTGTTATTTCATTTATAACTCACTCGATGTTGCTATGGATTGTAAAAAAAATAATATTTCGTTTTTTATTTCTTGTGTCTGACTTTAAAAATTTCCAGGGTTTACTTCACACCTAGACAAAGTAACATAATTTTTCGTGAAAATTTAAAAGCTATTATTGATTAAGAGGAGAAGTGATACATGTAATTGGCTCTACTCAGTTAACTATATAGATTGGGACAGGGCCTCAGGTAAATGGGGACGTTAATTTAATATAAATTTGTAGTACTGGTTTTCACATTTAACACATTTCCACCTGGGCGCGCCTCTCATCACAGTCCGTGTACCTGGGGCTGCCTCCTAATTTTTGCCACTTGTTCATGCTTCAACTTAAATGCTAACTATGACTTTATTTATGGATGGATGTTGACTTTATTTCACACAAACTCTCACAATGAACAGAGAAATATTAAAATGTCTTTGTTTTTGTTTTTAATATTTATTTTTGCCATTCAAAAACCAGAGATGCCATTCTTCCACTATTTAGTAGAAATCCGCTATCATCGCTTCAGTTAAAAATATCCTCCGCTATCGTCGCGCCGATACGGTGAGGCCCGAAATCCGCTATTTTCATAGAAAATACCAAAAATAATATCAATAGCATCAGCTTGGGCATTTAGCAGCAGTAAAATCCACTAATTTCCACCAAAACAACCCTTCACTTTTATGCAAACTTGTCAGTACTTAAAAGGTACGTTATTTTATATTTACTATACTCGGAAATGGGTTTTTGTTTGTTCAATTTTTCAAAAGTTTTCCAGCTTAAGCAGCCCCTGACCCCCCGCTTCGCCTTCCCGCTGCAACCTTCCTCCTTTTAATCCTCCTTTCTGAAAATATGAGAATGGCATCTCTGAAAAACTGATTGAAATTGGAAAGTAGGAATTATGCAAATTGTGTGTGGAAGATCTAGATTGCTGTGGATCTGATGATATGGGTCCAGTAACAGGATCAGACACAGTTTTACATTTATTCAGGACATAAGCATGATCATCAGAATTACTTGAGTCATTGTCATTATTGTCCGATCTGAATTTATAATACTTTTTTTGCTACACTTGCTCGGCCGAGATGCGCTGTTTTGGGTGATAATTCAGCATGTTTTCTTGCTCAAAATGAACTTGTAATCAAGCATTGAATATGAACCGGAAAACCAAACTGTTAATGACCTAGAAGGACTACTTTAGTAATAAAACTTGGATAAGAAGTAATGAAATTTTGGACAAAATGTTAAGTAGTCAGTTTGCGAGATAACTCGTTGCCTGGTATCTACCGAGGCGCAAGATATCTCATCGCGCGGTGGGAATGTGTTAATCCACAACACTGCATATTTTAATGGAAACGACTGCTTATGAACTAATGGGACGAACAAAGAAAAAAGAGCTACATGCAGACGTCAACATAGTCATCAGCACTCCTGAAGAACACTTGCCAGGTGTGAAGTCAGTCTGCTACTTTTCTGATCGCTAGTCATTTGTGAGTGCTTGGGGTGAAGTTGTGCCAGTAAAAGAATCCCAGCAGACCAATCAAAGTATACTCACATTGTCGCACTGACAATTTTTTATGCCTGACTTGCACTCTGGCCAATGATAAGCCAGCTGGATATGTATAGTCCAGATGAAGTGAAGCAGTGACATTCATGCCTCCTATGCTTGTTATTGTTTCATGCCATGATAAAAAAAAATTGCACATATGTGTGGAACAGTCCAAAATTCAGGGCTGTGCTTTTACTGGGCTTGTCTTGACTTGCCAGAAAGACTTCTGTGACTGAAAGTTTGAATGAAAGCCAAAATCCCCCACCATCCCAGGAAATAAGGAAACTCATGTAATTAGAACAGTTTTTTCAACTGTTCCCAAGGGTGTTCAAACAAGAGAACTCCTACTGTATTTTGAATATAATATGATGCAAACAATTCAGATTATTTAACTGTAGAAAGAACTTTATTCTAGTTCAAGCTTGTCATGGTTGGATCTGAGAAATATAGATAGAGTATATATAATGCAAGAGGATTTAAACATTGAACTTGGCAAGATACTTTTACATAATCCATAAGCGAAGGAAGCCATAGTCAGTTTTCACTTGTTTTTAGCTTCATCATTTCAGCATGTTGTATCCTTTTCAGGTCAGCCCATGGCACCTCCCCCTATGTTAGTTGCAACAGGATCATTGCCAAATCAGATTTCTGCTGTGCCCCAAGGTAATATCTAGAATTGATTCAAATTGATTTGCTGTCAGATTTAGAAATAAGCATCTGTTTATGTTATTCATAGCTTCCTGACGATTTATTGGATTTTCGCTATTCTGATGATGGAAAAATATTGGCCAGCCAAAACGTCTGCTTAATTCATGCATGCCGGCAAAATGCAAAAAGCAGTAATTTAGAAATCTAAAAACCTGACATTTTAGACCAATTATTGGAAAGGACCAGAGAAAATGGCTTCAGGAATTGTACTTAGTGCTTGTGTTAACATTGAGAGGAATTGGCCATCCATGTATAATTTCATTGCCATTCAGCACACAAGCAGTATAGTACACATTTTGTTCTGGAGCTTGATGGAAATGCCAGTCAAAAACACTGAAAACACATTGACAGTAACACTCTAACTAAGCCAGTCAGTATAATATAAATAAAGAAGCAGAAGAAAAATTTAAATTTGCTATTCCAAAATATGGGTATCTGAATTTAAAAATATGCGAGAACCGTGAATACTAACTTGAATTATTTAAAGTTACCACCAAAGGATGGATAGGTTTTTATTATAAAAAATGATAAGTCTGTATCGAGCCTATTACAGACATTTTAATGCTATTGGTTCAAACTCCGAGGGAACCTTGGAAGTCAAATAAATATGCGAGTACAAAATAAAGATCTTGATTTGAATCTCAAGGTACTCGAATACTATGAGTTCAACTGCAAAATATCTCTCTGAAGTATTGGTAGCCTAGGCCTCAATAGAAAGGACTTCATTTTCAAAAATGTTTGACTAATGGGCTAGATATAGCCTTTTATTATGGAAATGTTAATGCCGTTGGCAGACCTCTCAAGTCTCCCAGATTTCCAGTGAGTCTCCTTGGTTTTATGCCCAACCATGTTCCTCCAAATCTCCCCAGTTTTTGGTGAAAAGGTCTTAGGCTAGTAATTGCGTTGATTTAGAATAGTCAACTTTGTCAATTGTTGCCTGCACACAATTATACTGCTATAAAATGTAGAGGCCATGGGTGAAAGTATGCAGATTTTGATAGGCTGATAAAGCCCTCTTGCTGAAAGATTTCGAAAGATTTCTGCTTCACTCATCATTGCTGGCAATTCGAATTCACTTACCAACCCGAATTTTGAAGATGTTTTGAGATTGGAGTACGTGTATTGGATGCAGTGTGAAAGGCTTTCAAACACTTTTTCTTGCTAGCCCTTTCTTTTCTGTGATATTTGGACCGTGGATACTGTGTTGAAACAGAGAGAGAGAGTATAAATGTACTAACCTATACCACATCTGGTATTTCCTCTACATATTACATGCGTTGCCACTTAGGTCCATAACAATAGTACTATACTACATGCTTTGTTCTCGTAGGTTGATTGCACTCTGGTTTGGCAGTATAAACATAGAGCTCCGCATTTATTTTCAGTAATTGATAACATGTGTTTGTGTGTGTGTGTGAGAGATCGAGAGAGAGAGAGATCGTACTTTGATGATTTAATCTAGGTCACAGAGTGAGAGAGAGAGAGAGAGAGATAGATTTTGAAGATGTATATGGAGTACAGTAGAGACCACCTAATGACAGCCACCTTAATGCCCTTTTCTCCTAGATGCCCGCAATTTCAGTGGAACCGATTTTTTCCTATATAAATTGCCCCTCTAAATGCCCTTGTCAAAATCAGATTTTCGCTTAAATGCAGGTCTCAGGGGCAGCAGCACATATTATTTTGTCCATATTTTCATAGCACGGGAGGGGTGTGTGATGGGTGGTATCAAATTGATTTCACTGTTTGTCTAATTATGAATTAAAAAACAAAACAAAACAAAGTAAACAAAATAGTAGGGCTATATCCCTGTGCATAATATTGCTTAAAATCTAGTTTTCTTCTAATTATAGTTTGATGTTGTCTTCACAGCCATGACAAACACAGTGGCAGGACACACAATGGTGATTCCATCCAGTATGGGCCTCAATCAGGTTCCAGTGGTCAACCAACTTCCGGTCTCAGCCCCGCCTCCTATTATGCAACAGCCAGGTCAATATCAATGATCATAAATCCTCATGTCTTTGGCATTGATGTTTATTTTCTGCTTTTAGATATACAATGTAATTATTAAGCTCTTTGAAAAAATGTAATGATTAAGGTTTAATTTTTGTTTTTCACTAGCATTTGCATCAAACTATACTAGGCATCAGAAATAACGCAACAGTTTTTGAATGGCGGGTAAACATTTATATCAAACAGGAACGATAATTAATACAATAATGGTTTAAGTTAATTAATAATTATCCCTGCTTAACTCTATATGTCCGTGGAGCCAAACCAATCGGCATGGCAGAGCGTACGAAAGACCGGTGAGCCGACTCATTCGGCTTGACAGAAAGACCATCTTTTCTTTCGCAACATTGCTTTAGTTTTGCAACATTTGAAGTCTTTTTGTTAGTAACTGACTGAAAACACCCGGTGTGATGACATCAGAGCTATTTCTGAAGTTTTCACCTGTGTTTTATCAAAATGACATGCTTTGTTTACTTCGATTAACTGATTTTTACGTAACCTGAACCAATGGTAATTGGCAGCAGTCCTTGTAGGCTTATTGTGCAACAGGCACGGAATCTATTGACTCAAGAATTGGATTAAACTCTAAAAGCTCATAGAGTGATGACTTGTTTGGTGACTGGACAGCTTTATCCAGTTCTGAGAGCTGAGGAGTCAATTGAGAGAAACGCTGCCATGAAACATTGAAATTGCATTCACACGTTGAATAGGTCTATGGACATACACATATGTTGATACAGACATACACCGGGTTTTCTTCCAGATCTAGTTTGATGTAAGTATAGGCTACATCTAAAATATATTCCTTCTCTCATGCATTAGTTTTCAAGTTCAAGAGTTTGGCTGGATCTAGATTCTGGTTTTAGAGGGGTTTTCTTTGGGTTGTTTTCTATTATTTTTCATTTTGGATTTGTCATCATTCATGCCTTATTTCTTGAAATATTCAAATTGGATTACAGTTCTTGGATTACAAACTTGTTTATGGATGATAAGGGAACATTTTTTCTACTTTGCCATTGATGTATCTCCCAATGCTTATACACTATGGTCTGTTGACTAAAAAAAATATGATGCATAAAATTTCTTTGCCATCAATTTACCTCTTTACGTCTGCTACCTTTTTACCCCCACCACATCAATAAAACATAAAAAAAAACCATACTGTCAGATGGAGAATTCAATTGTGACCGCACACATACCAATAACTTTGCTGTAGCTTTGATAGTTAAAAAGTTATGTCCAATTTTCTAACCGAACCTTTTCATGAAACATGGGTGTCATGTGACAGGCTCTGGCTGAACTGAAAACCCTCTATGGTCATGAAGATTTAAATTGATACCAAATTTAGTGTGCGTTGAACATCACTGTAATGTATTTATAATCGTTGAAAGACAATGAGTCAGAACAAATGACTACAAAATCTCTGAAAATCAATGAAAAATACGCATAGATAAAAATTAGTCATTACTAGCTCCATTTTTCGCCGTACAAAGTGACTTATCTCAATTCAAATGTCAAATGTTATTTAACATCGGATTCTTCTCTCTTGGTTCTTACCAAGAATGTATTATTTGATTAAAAATAATTAACAACCTAAGTCATAGGGCGCGCTGTAAAGCCTTACGTTATTTCTGATGCCTAGTGCATTAAATTTTTTCTCATGTAATGTGTTCTAAACTGTGTTATCAATTTCTTTGTGAGAGCTTAAGAAAAACAAATGTTTCTTTCATCAGCTCCTATTGAGTTAAGTGGACAGCAGGCTGTTCTGATGGCCCAACAGCCACCTCCTCAAGCAATGGCATCAGTGGGTTTACAACAGGTGGTACAACCTTCTGGTCCTCCACCTCCACAGCCCATTCCGGCCCCTGTTCCTGCTCCAATGGCAGCCTATGCGTCCATGCAACCAACTATGCAGCTGGTATCGCAACCTGTGTCCATGGCTCCCCCTGCATTGGTGCAGCAACAACCAGGGCCAGCTGTCTTAGCTCCTGGTCCTCCTGCTCAAACTTTATTCACACCTCAGGTAAGGATTGATGGATCTGGACCCAAAAATGTGAGAATCTTACTAATATCAAAGTGAAGTGCCATTTGCAACAGAATTGTGATTGAGTTTGTTTTCATTAGTGAATGCCAGTGACCTCTCTTTGTTTAGCAGACGACAGCTTTTGTATGTTTATGTAAACATGGGTGAAGAAAACGTTAACATCTGTCAGAGGAATTGTAAAACCAAGTGAGTTTTGGATTTTTGTGGAGAGTAAGCAGTCTTTTCGTTTTCAAATCTTCCGTTTATGGTTTGTTGTTTTTTTCCCTGCTGAAACCTAACTGCCCTCCATTTCAAATGTAGCCAAGTGTACTTTGTTACTTATTATAACACAATTATCTCTTTACCCGAGGTGTCAGTAATTCATATTGTGAATTGTTATCACACGTGGCATCTGTAGAATAGAAACTTATCACTTTAATACATCATGTAATGTTTGTCTCTACAGTTTTGCAAAGGCAAAGCGATGTGAACATTTACATTCTTATTATGATATAATAATTCAAAAGATTCAGAGGCTCCCACATTAGAGTTTGACTCCAGGATTAAAGGCTGCATAATGAAAAAAGCGTAATCTTTAAGAATCATTAATGTTGAAATGTATAAATGAGAGCAATTTCTTTTTCCCACCTTGTAGCAACAACCGCCTGTCCAAAGTCTGGGAATCAGCATACCGGCACCCAGTTCTGTTGTCTACACTGTTGCATCAAGTGGTCACCCTTACTTTTCTAGTCCTAAAGAAGTTGAAGAACCCAAACGGCGATTTACAGAAGAAAAGGATGACAAAATACCTGAAAACTTATTGGGCTATCAGGTGAGGTTAGGCTCCAAGGTAGAAGCCTTAGAAGTTCTTAGACCTTGTCTTCTTTTTTTCTTTCTTATGATTTTGTTAATTTTTTTTATTAATTTTTTTTTTTAAAATCAGCAAGAGTGTTTGGGTTTAAGGTTGTCTTTTGACATTCTTGCATGTACATATAAACCCTTGGGCAAGGTATTTAAGTTCAAGTTCTCTCCCTCCCCTCAGAATCTTATTATCTCTAAAGAAATGTGGCATAGCCAAAAATATATTAAACGTGAGAGAGAAAATAAAAAGGGTGTAAATCAGTCACGAGGTACTCAGATGTAAATGCATACACAGCGATGGGCAAAATCTAGGCAATCGGGCGGCAGTCTTTGAGCCAGTAGGATGCAAATTATAGTTAACCCTTCTTTATCTTTTTATCAGAGAGGAATTCCTGATCCAGACAATGATCTAAGCTGAAGCGCGTGATGTCATAGATGGACAGTGTGACTCATTTTGATTGCAATTTTATTTTGCTAACACAAATTACCCCTGCTCCTCCCAATCATTTTTTGTCTCTCCCTCATGAGAGCCGTTTTCAACTCCTTGTACACTGGAATATAATCATTATTACTTATGAACAGGAGATATTCAGATGG
>JAOXNP010410955.1:0-13152 GCA_028571245.1 Chromodoris orientalis
AATCAGTACAATACATTGTATATTATAAAAATAAAAGATAAGTAAAGGGAGAGATGATTTACAGAAAAAAAATAATCACCTCTCAAAAAAACAACTCTAACATCAAACCCCAAACTGTACACTGTGATAAGCACCTAGGATTTTCTACCGCTGTTTGTGTACAAAAGTACTTGGTCCTTCTAAATAGCAAGTGACCCTGACTGATAGTATTTTGAAATCATACAGTGGACACAAATGGGGGATGGCCACTGAATACATGTACATGTATTAATATACCTCTTTCCCTCCCCCGGCAAAATCCTCCCCCTTCTTAGGAAACAAAGACAGCCTGGCAGAAGACAGGATAGACGAAAGAAGAAACGCTCACTCTACCCTTAGTACGACATGCATGGGGAGATCTGGCATTGGGCATACTCTTCATCTCTCAGTTGATGGCCCAGGACCCACACAGGGCCTGTTGTTATCGTAAATAATTGAACAGAGACTAGAGATAAAGATGAAAGCTACTGAAAGAAGAATCTGATGCCCAACACATATGTATCAACTTAAAGTGCCATAACAAGATGTTGCATATTTAATACAGTAACTAATCCTTCAAAAGCAGCAATGACAAGAAGCACATGTGTGGGTGTTTTATTAGGTACCACAAACTAAAATTTGAAATCCATTTATAAAGGGAATTTTTAGTGTAACTTTATAGATCTCATTAAGTCATGATCAGCACTTTTTGAATGATCAAAATTGGTTGAGAAATAACAAAGTTATTAAGTTTTAAAATAATTTGGACTTAGAAAAAAACGGTCGATTTTTAAATTTGAATTTTCAATGCACTTTTGACGGCAAATTAATAAAATTCTTCTTAGAATACTAGAGAGACTGACTCATTCTAGTGCTATTAGTCACATGGTTTAAACAAATCAATAATATGCGACTGCCTAGTATTTTATTTTGCAGCTATATTAGGGGCTGAAATTAGGGGAAAATTTTAATTTACATGGATTTTCATTGGTTTTTTGTGTTAAAACTGCATTTTTGGACTTCATTAAAATCATAACATGACAGAAGAATGCTACGATTTTTTCTCATCATCAAAATATTGTTCCAAATAGTACATTTAAAGCTTTTCAGAGGTATAGGACAATATTTGGCCCTAAAAATGTAATCAGAAATTGCAAGAAAATTTTGTAAAAATGTAAAAATTAATTTTTTTCTAAATTTACACCAAAATTTTTCTACTTTCCCCTCACTTGGCAATAGCTTGTGTTGTATGAGTGTACAGGTACAGACTTTTTCTTTCTATTGATCAAAACTCTGTTACAATAGGGAGCACATGGATGAAGCAATTTTGATGCAAAAATGGCCCAAAAACTGTAAATTATGCAAAAATATACCTAAATTCTGAATAAATTTGACTCTTACAGAGACAATTTTGAGAAAATCAAGTTTTGTGTTGTATGAAATTAAGGCTTAATGTGTCTTCTTTCCATACATGCAAACAATGATTTAATGCATAGAGTACTGCTGGTTGTGCGCTACCCCATAAGCACGTCTGTGTCTATATATCCAAAAGTTGTGGCAATAGCAAGATGGCTGGCCTACCAAAATGTGTGTCAAAACATTGCGGAGTCAACCTGACATAGTAGCGCTCGAACAGGCATCGTTTTATAGTGATTATATAGTGTACAGTGACAACCCCGTTGCAGGTTGGTGCAACATGGGTCTGGTTGATTGCGTTATGATGTCCTGTTGGGTGCAACATGGTCAGGTTGAATGCGCTATGATAGCCTGTTGGTGCAGTATGTGGGGTAAAATCACTCTAATTGTATTTGAAATAGGCCCCAGTAGTTTTCCTTGAAAAACAGGAAGCCTTTTAGATCTATGTATTTCAAGATCATAGCTGTGCTGTAATAAATAGTTTTGCAGTGTTGAACTGACAAGAAACAAGACTGTAACTGTGCAACTGATCAAAAAAGGAACAATGTAAAAATAGGTATTCTTTAACCAAACTTTAGTCAACTTTAAAACTGGTGATGCTGCGCATGCTGCTGCTGACAATAATGATGATGTAATGATATGGATGATGAGATAAGAACATGATGTGTAACTGAACATTGCTTTAAAAAATCAGAGTGGTGCTGTTAAAATAATAATGATATAACATGAAAGCAGTGTCCTCTTTCAAAAAAAGTGAGATTGTTGTAACTTGTATTGATTGCTGGTGTTGATTACTTTAAAAATCATATATATATATGAGTGCTGCTGCTGATGATGATAATGATGATAGGAGCCTGTAACTGATGATGATGATAACAAATTTGCTGGTGAAATGATCGTCCATGTTTCCTTTCATGTAGAATCTAACAATCTATTGTAACTGGAAAACAAAAATGAAAATTCACAGTGCTGCTGCTAAATTAACCATGAATTATAATAAATGTAAATTAAATGCATAATCCTCCTGCAGTGAAGATGATTGTACTGTTTTTACTTCCCAAGGCAGAATTTACAGAAGTACGATTCTGTTTCTAGCACTGTGCTTGGTAGTGCTTGAGTGGACGAGTCCGTACATCTCAGGTGGAACCACATGTCACATAGGTCGCACTGAATCCACTGTCCTTCTCCTTCTGTAAGACCACATGCTTTGCATTTATTGGGATCTTCTTCAGCTTCCATCTCTTCATCGCTTTCCAGAATCATTCCACGCTCATCCTTACTACTGCTGTCATTCTTCTTCTGTTTGGCTTTCTCCAGCTTTTTGAGTCTCCTCATTACTGAACCTGCGGCTGCTTTCTGTACCTTCTTCCTCTCTCTCTCTAATCGCAGCTTCTCTTTGCGCTCTTTCATTGCTTTCTGTTTTTGCTCCCTCAGTTCTTCTTTTGCTCTCTTCTTCATCTGGTTTTCTAGAATTTTCTGCTTTTCCAAATCCTCCTTTTGCTTTTTCATCTGTATATACCTCTCAGACGTGAATGCCATTGACAGAGAAGTCTTTTTCTTTTGTGCTTTTCCACTTTTATTTTTAGGGAGTTGGGGCAGGGAAAACAAGTCATCGAGTGTTTTTTTAGATGCCGTAGCCACTGGAATGGGACTTGGATTTGAAATTGAAAGGTTTGGTGGAATCACCTCAAGAGCCAATACTTTATCACAAAAGTTCTTGTACTCATCATCTTCATCACAGACATCATTGTGCTTCAACAGTTGAAGGAATTTAAGAGTTTTTTCCTGACCAAGCTCAAATGATAAGTGAAATAAAGACTGCAAATTTTGAAATGTCTTATCGCGGACATCAGAAGGTACCATGTGTTGAAGCTGAGAACTGCAGGCAGATGGTGTGCTTGGTGGAGCACTGCAGGCAGACGATGTGCTTGGTGGAGCACTGCAGACAGATGGTGTGCTTGGTGGAACACTGCAGGCAGATGGAGTGCTTGGTGGAGTACTGCAGGCAGATGGAGTGCTTGGTGGAACATCGCAGTCAGATGAGGCAGCAGCTGGAGATGTAAAGGCTTTGGAGGCTTCCATCTTGCCACTTGAGAGAGCCATGTTGGGGTTATAAGGAAAAATTCCAGATTTCACAAATCCCTTTAGGCATGCTTCAGGCTTTGCACATGATGCCCAAAGATGCTTCAGAAGTCCAGCAAAGTTCTTCACTGAAGCAGTTTCTCCTGTCAGCTCCAGGTTTCTCTTCACTGCATTTGGCCATTCACTTTTCATGCTGCCAAAAATACTTAAATCGAGGGGCTGGGCTGGATGATATGTGATGCATGGGGCAATAGCCCATATAATATTATTCCATGCTGGTTGCAGAAATCAAGTGTGTCCATGTCAGAGTTGTGGCTAGAATGACCATCAACAAACAGTATGACAGGTTTCATTTTGTCCTTCACTAATGGAATGAAGATGTCGATTATCCATGTTTTGAAAATTTGGGCATTGGTCCATCCATTGTGAGATATCTGCATGAATGCTTCTTCAAAATCCTCCAGCAGATTCTCTTTGGGCATCCTCTTTCGTGGATACACAATTAAGGGTGGGGCAAATTCCCCAGCTGCAGAACAGCATGCAAGTACAGTCAGCGTGTGCTTTGTATTGTTTGTCATCTCGTACACAAATTTTTTCCCCGTAGGAGCAAGGACACGCTTGGATGCCGGTGCCAAAGAAAATCCCGTTTCATCAGTATTATAGATTCTATCAGCGCATTTCAGAAGGGAAGGGTCTTGCTCATCTACGTATTGTTTCATCTGAGTGAACCAATTCAACAGTGCATCCGGGGTCACAAGAGCCCTTTCTTTTCCAAGAGATTGTGGAGAGCGAAGTGATATTTTATGGCGCTTGACAAAGGATGTCATCCAGTCTCTACAAGGTTTTCCATCATCCCTCCTTGTTTTAGCATTGCGCAGATTCAAAATTTCTGCTGCTTTATCTCGGACATCAGAGTAAGTCCGCCCCATACTTCTTTCTGAGTTCGCTTTAATCCACTGAACAAGTTTCAGCTCTTCATCCACAGTAAGGAGGAACTTTGACTGCATCTTGATGGGACGTCTTCCGCGAACTTTGTCTCCCAAGGTGGCATAGGGAATATTGTAGCTTTTGCTTGCTCCATTTAGTGTCATTTGACCTGATCTCACAAGGTTCACTGCCTCTTCAACTGCCTCTTGTGTGTACTTCTTTTCACTCATATTGGTGACAGTGAAACTATAAGGAGTGAAATTCAAGAAAGAGATAGCCACCAAAGTTCATAAGCTCATACACTACTGTATTTTTTTGTATCCTCTTTTGTTGCTGCCCTACCACAGTTTATTTACACTAGATCTAAATAATTTGGAAACCAGACAAAAATAAAACCTCTAATTAGGCCAACATCAATCATAGAGCCATCCAGTGTAATGCTAATGCAGTGCAGAAAATATAACGCAGTGCAGAAAATATAACGCACTGAACCGGCTCATCCGATCGATGCGCTACCCCAACAAATGGGAGGGTAGCGCACAACCGTCTAGCGAAAATTAATCCGATTGACACGCCATCCCCCTTACAGCAGAAAGTATGTGTGCTAGCGGCAGCCTAATAGTGTGTGGTCAACGCCTCACCTATACTAACTTGCTTTCAAATGTCAGTCGCGCAAATAGAAGCCTACCGTGTGTTTAGCGTCTTATCAACAACAGTGTATGAGCTTATTAAACTTCGATAAGCGAGAGGGCCTGAGCCGTCACATCAACCTGCACTTGAAACGCGTGGCTTGCGAGGGTTGAGACAACCGGAAAGGGAGAAGAATCAGCATGCGCACGCATAGCAATGTGTCATTTCCGTGTAAAAGTGAAAGCTGTAGGGAAATGGAGTGGGGTTAG
Source organism: Chromodoris orientalis (assembly GCA_028571245.1). Lineage (NCBI taxonomy): Eukaryota > Metazoa > Mollusca > Gastropoda > Nudibranchia > Chromodorididae > Chromodoris > Chromodoris orientalis. Next base: position 5,343 of record JAOXNP010410955.1, read on the forward strand.
CGCATCAACCTGTAACGCAATGAACCAGCAGTACTCTAGATCTATATTTTTAGATTCTAGCCATTCTAGCTCGATTGTCATTGTAATGTTTAGCCCATTTCACGTTTAGATCTGTCAATAGATAGATCCAGATCTAGGTAGACCTCAAGCTTTGTTCTTACCGTCTCTAGATCTATACAAAAACAAAAAAATAGAAAGAAATGGAATATTGAGTTGTAAATTAAACTGTGCACCCTTCAGCCATAGGATAAGTACCCTACAAAATTTGAAGTCTGAGAGTTGAGTAGTTCTGAAGTTTTATGCGACGAAAGTTTCCGAAGTCCACAAATATATATAGCATTGATTTATCTTTTACTTTATTCAAGGCCGTCCACAGAGACTTCAAAAGCCCTGGTTAAGCTCAGCATAGGCACCACATGGTTGGCTGTCCAGTACTGAGGGGGCATTGACTCTTCATGGTGACTTGTAGCGGACCACATTACAGTCAGTGTGTGTGGACTAGAGACTGACCTCGGCTTTAGAAGACGAGTGTAAATTTCTCTGTACTTCTGTGGTCCCATGTTAGGGTAAACAGAAAAAATGTTTGCCCCAAGGATATTAGCGGCCGCCATCAACTGCCAAATGCCCATAAAACTTCCATCTTTACAGACATTCATTGTTTCGACTTGAAAAGTTGTCTGAGCATCATCGCACAGGGTAACAGCATGCTCACACAAGAAATTGAGGACAGATGGCTCAAGCGACAAATAATCATGGGAATTTAAAGCAAGTTCACATGCTATTCTGCAACGTAACTCCCTGTGGTGGTCCTCATCACCAAAGCTGAGGATGCTCAAAGAGCGGGGTATACAATTACCATCACTAAGAATAAGTAATGGATGGAGACCCAAACCAGCAGGGACCAATTTCCCTGCAATGGCATCAACTGTACATTGCCCCGTCTCAATTATAGATCTCGGTACAATTGATGGTAAAGGGAAAAGGGTTAAATGAGATGAAACCTGCCCAGCAACCTGGCGCAGCATTGCAAAATTTTCACATGACGTGAAAACATTTTGCATTGAGGAGAAAAACTCCTCCCGAGAAAGGGAAAAAGGAAGTCTTGGAGAAGGAAAGCTTGTCTCATTTGTGTCTATCGTTTCTTTGTGGCTTGACTCTTCATCAGGTGCAGGAGTTTTATTTTTTGTATTTTTTTTCTCACAGAGTTTTACAAGTCTCCAGGCCATTGTGAAGTCTGAATTGGCACAACTGTTGCCTTCCCCAATCAAACAGAAATAACAAAAGCAGCTGAGGTGCTTTATCTTAAGGGAGCCCTTAAGCATTGGCAATAGACAGTGAATATCTTGGGTCCCTGCTATGGCCTTTATTTTGGGGGAAACGGAAGTCCTCTCAATGTCGCCTGGCGTAACAAGGACAAATGTTCTTTCACTTCTGAGGTGAGAACAGTCGGCACTGGGGGCTATGGTCAACTTTCGAAGACAAAAGTCAAACAAGTCCTCTGCACTTTGAATAACCTCTTCCCCAGATAAGACAGCCCTAGTGGCTGCATTTTTGATGGTCCCACCACTTGAGTCACACAGTGACTTTCCGTGGTTGGAGCCGAAGTAGTGCCGAGTGATTTTAATGTTATTATTTTCCTGCAGTTTGTTCAGATGGTTGAACGCAAATCTGCTTTTATACTGGGAAGCACACCCATCAGAAAAAATGTGTACACATGAGATGTCCTGTTTTTTTGCAAAGGAAAGGCATTCTTGCAAAACAGTTTTTGCAAAGAAACTGTCATGTTTTAAGTCATCTGACATGAAAATCATAAAATTAATTATCACTTTGTGGCATCCTGGTCTTCCACATCTATAGTGGAAAACACAAGGGTGGAGTGATACTTATCGGTAGGACCAATGGGCCGACTGGATCTCATTTTGAAATTTGCAGAGATAATTCTCTGCAAAGTCAACAGTGAGAACAGCATGCCCAGGAGGTACATTGCCACACAGATTCTGGTATTGCTTTCTCTGCCAATGAGCAGTTCTGACATGCTTAGCCAGGCTACCTAAGTCAGCTTCAAGCTGGAGCATTATCTTGTCAACTGTGGACTTTTTAGTAACAAGGTCTTTTTTACATTTCTCACTTTTTTCCCACCTCTTCCATTCTTTCTCCACTAGCAAATTCACACCTAGTTCCTTTTTAAAACAATTAAGAAGACTATAAATCCCACAACTTCCACACTGTCTGTCTACACACGCTCTCGTCACATTCACACACATTGTCTTCAATACATTCGTCACCTTTTCATTCAGCTCACCACCATCTTTCTTTTTTAGACAGGGATTTATCACCTCCATCAAGAGCATCACATTTGTACAACGCTCACACAAACATTGGATAAATTTTCTACTCCCATTAAGAAGAACATTGTGAGGTCTTTTCCTCTTAAACGTTGTGAAAGAAATGTTCATATTTGGATGTGCCTTTTTGAAATCCTGAAACAAATCTACCATGGTCTTTGTAAGTACTTTCTTTGGTTTTGAGCTTCCTCTTTGCCCAGGAAAGTCAATTGCAACATTTTCATAAAAGGTCTCCACAACAGATGAGTACGTTGGTTTTTTTCCTTTGATGGTAAGCTGCTGTTCTGAGCTGATCAACACTGGGCTGTCGAGCCATGATTTTTTTAATGAATTGTAGCTTGAACAGAGTCAATTTATCACGGCCTTTTTTCAATGAAGAAAAGGCACCGTTTAGAAGAGAAGAAATAATGATTTTTTTTTCTTGTCTGGTACTGGTGACGAAGTGGGAACTGCTTTCTGCTGATAGTAGCGCTCCATTCGCTTTTCGTTTTCCCTACGTCGTTTTTGTGGATGCATGTTTGCACGTCTTTTCCTCTGACGCTCTGTGGCCTTGTGTCTTTTTTCTGCATCCTTAGCCATTTGTTCCCTTGTCTTCACCCTGTTGCCAGTGGTAGTAGTGGACTTAGTGAGTGGCCTTTGGGGTCGATGACTTGTCACGATCTGCTTCAGTTTTCAGACGTTCTCTGGTATTTTAGGAGGGAAGATAAAGAGAAAGGTCATACATTACTAAAAAGAGATGGGGGCCTGTTAAATTAAAAAAACAACAACAAAAAACACAAAAAAGCATACTTTAATTTCATGAAGGAGAACATTGATTTTTCTTTCATTTTTGTAAAACAGCAAAGATTTTTTTGCATAAATTGCCTGAGTTATACCTCTTTTTATGGCCTACGCCTACACTCAATTTTCGAACACAACAAATTCCTTTGGGTACATGAACTTAATATTACTGATTTTTATAAAAGTATGTTTTGACGGTGGGTTGGTATGGTACGGTACGTCATGAATGACCATAAGCACTCAGTCATCCCATGCCTTGGTTTGAGTCTAAAGGATAATAGTAGTGTGGGTATGAAAATGGTTAAATTTATCTGTCATGTGATCTGCTTGGTTAAAGATATATAAATTTTTATAGAAGTGCCAGTCTAGTTTTTTGCCTTACCTTCTTCTCTGTTGGTTTATCCGGTTCTGTTCCTTCCGACGTGCTATTGCTTCATTGTCAAGCTGTTTTGTGGCATGATATTCTTTGTTGTATTGCCGTTTCTTTTCCTTCCATATCTCATAAGCAAGTGGGTCATCCCTTACATTTTGCCTATACTTTTTGCGTCTTTGTGCATTCGTGCTCACTAACAAACCAAGAATTCTTGGGAGGCCTCTCTATCAAGTCAAAATTGAATGTAAGCCCTATTATTCCGTCACACTTATATAATAGGTCATCAGGAACATAAAAAACCATGTACTGTCATTCAGGACATGAAAATGGGATTGAAGCTTTTATATTTCTTATTACTAGTACTAGGTATAACAAAGAAATAAAATTCTTAAAAAGAATTATAGGTTTTTAATGGAATGGAAATTTATTTGATCCCATGTCCCTAGCTAGCTGACATGTGACGTCAGAACATTGTCTGATAACAATATCAAAGTAATAAGGGACATACAAGCTGATGCACGAAGCAAATGAAATTTTAATTCAGATTTAAATTGAGTTCCATTTCAACCTACCAACGACCATACACAGCTACATAAGAACAAGAGACCAATCTACCGATCCCTTGGTATTTTTAAAATAATATTATGTCCCTGATGACGAGTGACAACATAGGATTTTCTGTCACTTACTAGATCTAGATCTAGTTAGTTTTTCTGTAGAACTAACCAAGTGATTTTCTGGGGAAGAACCGACAATGCGTTGCTTATCTTAACACTTTCAATATATATGCACTTCTCATTTAGATATTTCTTTTAATTTTCAAATGTGTTTTTATCAAACACATGTCCCTGATGATGCATACCCCAGGTGACATGATTACAACAAAAGGCATTCTGTCACATTACAATTACACGTAAATGTGCAGCAAGGCCTGGTTGAGACCTAGATACAGTGTGAATGATATTTTGTTTCCATCAATGTCTTCCTTTCAGACAAACATAATAACAATCAGAGCATAGTTTAGAATGATTAGGTAAAAAAGAGAAACATTACAATACATGTCCCTGATGACATTTGGGGAGATATGTCCCTGATGACAGGTAAAAAAAACCATGCTACAACAAACTTAATTATGTTAATATTCTTTAACCCTTCAAGAGGCCACTCAATTAAAAAAAGTCACATATGAATACAGCTGTTAAGTCTTATTGCTGCTGACAATTGGGCCCTTCGTCGTTATTGATAATTAAACATGAATGAGAGTACCTGCCGGCAATGTTTTTTATATTTGTGTAAAAAACATGTTTTGATTCAAAGAATGCTATTGGTAAAGTCTATCATTTTGTGAAATTTAGAAACTATTGATGTCCAGACATTTTTTTATCAAGCCCTCTTGGAAAGATTCTTATGCCTTGATTCTGACACACGTTAAAACAGTCACCTTTTGACCTCAGCTCACTTAGAAAGTTTAAATGTAGGTTATTTTAGGTGTAACGAATTTTTTATTGAATATTTTCAAAAATTTCAAAATGGGGATACTTTGCACAACAGTCATAACAGTGAGTTTAGATCAACTTTATGTCCATAATAATCAATAAATGCCAATCAATTAATGTTTATTGTTTGGATATTTTCTTTGGTGGTTGCCATTCTTCGTCACTACTGTCAGAAACTAGCAGATCTAAGTCTAGATCTCGCTCTGTTGAGACACCGGTTGATGCATCCGAATCTTCCGCACTAGTATCGTTATCATTCTCTGGTCGGCATTCTTCGGGAGCTTCAAGTTCAGAATCATTTTCTTGTGGATGTAACAATACTTCAGGACCGGTGGATGAAGTTGAGGCGACATGGGAAGAAGACTTGAGTAGTTGAGTTTGACGTAGAAGACATCAAATCTTCAGCAGACACAGACTTTCCAGGCTCAACGTTAAGCCGCTTCCGTGCACCATTGTTTGATTTCTTTCTCTGTCCTGTGGTGTATTTGAATTGTTTCAAATATTCAAGGAGTGCTGGGGACACAGTTCTGATTGGATTTTCTTTATCACATTCCCCAGAGGTTGCAAATTCCGGAAATTTTTTCAAAACCATCTGCTTGTTTACAGGATATATATCCCGCAAGCACGAAATCCAGCAATGAGGTTGTCACGGCCATGCATGCCCAATCTATTCATCAACTTGCATAAAAGAGAAGGGAATTTCTCCTTGTCCAGAGACGTTGCTGTGGGCACTTTCATTTTGTACTCCTCCATAATTTTCCTCCAGTGTCTTTTCATTGGTCCAAAATATGATACATCTAATGGCTGACATTTGTCAGTGCTGTTTGGTGGGAGGAGTACAAAACTAATGTTTTTCTCAGCACATATGTCCAAAACTTTAGAGCTCAAATGAGAACTTAAATTGTCCCCACTAACAACTTTCTGTCCATCCTTTCGATGAGCCCAAGGTAAAACAATAGAGTTGAACTATTCCTCGAAGTGCTCGCTGTCCATCCATCCACTACGGGTGTGACTGTAACGAGTGCCTTTGGGACCTCCATCACACCACGAGTTCCACAAATGCTGCGACTTGTATACAACATATGGTGGAAGTATTTCTCCCTCTGCTGTACCGGCAAACATAACCGTAATGTTTCCTTTTGAATGATTGATTTTCCTTTCTGGATATTTAATTTTACACCTCGTCGAAAGATGCATTTTTTGAGACCAGGCTCGTCTGCCAAATTTGTTTCATCATAATTAAGAATATTAGATGGATGTATGTCTTGAAGTGAAACTGCCAGACGCTCAAAATATTTGTCAATGTCACAAGGTTCAACGCCAGCCCGGCTTCGCTTTATATTTTGGCACATTCTGGTTTTAAAAATTTCATGTCGTTTAATGAAAGATGAGATCCAATCAGGACCTGGAATATTGCTTTTAAATTGAGGCACAGTCCTGTTGATCTTCTTTAAGTAGACAGAAACCATAACTCGAATGTCAAGCTTGTCCAACGGCATCCCATAGTCTGCACATGTGACCAAGTGTTCGGCAAACTGTTCTTCTTCCTCAAAGGAGAAAATAGTTGGTCGTCCACATTGTTTCTTATGAGCGCCTTTGATTTTATTATACAACGTTCTGAAGGGTATATTATATCGTTTGGCGACATCTCGAACTTTGTCATGTTGGCACTCATTGAGTGCTTGAATAAGGACTTCCTCACTATAGTCTTTATATTGCCGGCTTCCAGGTTTTCTTTTGTGAACTCTCGGCATTTTGGGGATACAGGTACCGGTACTGCTGAGATCTGGAGGGGAATTATAAAGAAAAAAGGAAAGAAAAAAAAATTAGATTCAGATGTAGGCTACGAGAACATACCTGTAATATAGAGATTGAGAAAAGTACCTTAATGATGAGATGATTAAGTTTTGTAGATATGAGATATGACATAATATAGGTGATTTAATTGGTTAAATAATACATCCAAATCATCCTAGGGGGAAAACAGACAAATCATTAAACATATCTTAACCTGGGGCAACATTGCATACACTACTTTACATGCTTCCAAACACAGGGGCAACTTTGCACAGGCCATTCATCAGCGAACCCCTAGATTCTGTCACGCATCCACAAAAACATGTCTATTCAATCATATTTTCTATTGATAAAGAGGGATACTGAGGTTATATGGTTGTTAGAAATATTCTAAAAAAGCAGAAGATTCTACATACCCGGTACCTTGGTTTCGAAGAAATAAAGGGTGGTGTTTTGACTTGGTTCTAGCTCCTGCTTGCAGATGTCAACAAACAGTGAATGATGAAAATGGTAGCCAATGGTCCAGTATTGAAGTATTTGAAGAGTAAGCATGGTATCTAATCATTGTTAACTTCCTTCTTCATGAAAAAGTACATTCGCATTTTAAGTCATATTTGTGCAATTTAACCCCTTAGTGCAAAGTATCCTCGTTCTACGGTAACCGGAAGAAGAAAACATATTCCCCATTATAACGAAACTAACAAACCGCTTCAAAATCCGTTGATTCATGACAAAGTAATTTAAATTTGAAGGTTGTGATGTCGATCTCAAGAAACCCGTCAGCCATTTAAAATAGCGACTTGAACGGTCCGATGCATGTCTGATTTCCTTAAAAACGACAGTGTTATTTATTTTTAAATTTTGTAATAGTAAGGTTTTCGCAAAGAACAGTTAATAAGGATTACACAGATGTAAAGTTTATTGCCATAGCAAGTATGGAAGGTAAAGAAATATTGATGTGAAAACTCCCGATTTTGCTCTTCACCCACACATCCTGCGCGTTGTCACTCAGAAACTGG
>JAOXNP010422063.1:0-13079 GCA_028571245.1 Chromodoris orientalis
CAGAGACAGAGAGACAGAGACATAGAGAGAGACAGAGACACAGAGAGAGAAACGAGAGAGAGAGACAGAGAGAGAGAGAGAGAGAGAGAGAGAGAAAGAGTTTGAAATTGCTATGAATTACCTATCGAGGAAACCTCGTAATCATTGTAAGTATTGCATATCATAAAGCAGGCCCTGTCTTTCTCTTACTCTGTAAAGCAATAGAGTCTTTTCTGTATTTTAAAGACTTACTATTAAAAACAACAACAACAAAAAACTCACTTGTAAAATTTGTCTGCCAAATCATTTTTCTCTTTTGTCGGAGGTGAATAACACTACAAGAACATCTGGAATAACAACGAACAGTGACGGAACAGGTAAGTCAGTGAATAACATGAGATTGAAACCTGATGAGATTTCTTTAAACGGCTTTGTCTCATCAGCAGATTTTTTTTTCTTGGAATTGTGTCAGCGCTTGAGCTATCATCATTATTTTCAGTGTGTATGATTCCTGTCAGGATATAAACCACAGACCAGATATACCTTCATTCACTTAAAGCAACCACGATTCTTCCAGTTTCAATATGTATCCATTTCTCTTCACACAGCTTTCAACTCCTCTTCTCATACTTTCCTATGGCTGGCCACTAAGGCGACAACATTTATTATGTGTTACACTGTAAAGCCTGTTTAGTGATCTTGGTTTCCTTTCTCCCAAAAGTATGACTCTTCCGTCCTCATCTCCCATTTTTCAGTTCCTTCCCTTGTTGGCAACGTTCCCCATAGATCTCCATTTCGTACCTTGCCTTGCCACAGTTACTTGATTTTTCTTCTACAGCATCCATTGATGACAACTTCTATTGAGGATTTGAACTATGACGACGTGATATTCCAAAACTTGCATTACCTATGTAGCAAGATTCAAGGGGAGTGTATAGAGTCATGAATCGTTGCTTGCATCCCAACAAAGTTTTTTTTTTGGCCTATATTCAAAAAGCACCTTTTGGTTCAATGAAGGTCCTTTTTATGAGTTAGACAAGTTGTCATGCTTGACACTTGTTTTTTACCAGTCATACTAAGACTTCAGAATGAAACTTTTACTTTGATCTTAAAATAGTGATTTTAGATGTTTATCAAAGACCATCGATAATACTATTGAGAAAGCGTCGTCTTAAGATAAAAAAAACCCAACCCAATATATTAAGATGACCATCTCGCATAAACGTCCGAAACATATTATGTAATTCAATATGTTTGATGTGACATACTTTGCACTTGCAAACAAAGACTACACTCCTTATATTTTCTAGTTTCATATCTCTATGTGCCAGCACCTCCATCCGAATGTAGCTTTCCAAATGTACTTCCTATACTGCTGTCTGACACCTGGCCTTCTCCCTTCCCTTGTCACGTCTGCTCACAGCAATGCCTTTAGAGCCTCTCGCTATATTTTCCTTTTTGCCTGCTTCATTTCCTTCCGGGTCTCTTCCTTCCACCTTTGTGTTCTGGCATTCCTATTCTAATTGCCAGATGTTAATGATAAACCTATTACGTGCGATTACACCATACTTGGTTAATGGCTGAAGGACATGGACGACAAACTATACTTAGGAGTCTACCTAAAACAAATAAAAACACTGCAAAGAAAAAACAACAACAAAAGAAAACAAAACAAGAAAGATCCAAACCAAAAATAATAGACGCAGAGATAAAGTACAGTTAGATCCCATGCCTATCATATCGTCGTTAAGGCAATTTGAGAGGGAACTTTGAACAGTGTCCTAGAAAGTGTCAAAGCACATGTGCCAAAAATTGGTCATGAAGTGTTTAGATATACGAGCTCATCAAGGAATTATACCATCTTCAAAAAGATGTCAATAAACTAGGGCAAGTTCAGATAATAAAAATTTCGTTCCAAACAAACTTCCGATGTACTGAGCTGAGATGAGTTCAGAGAACAATGGATTGGTTCTGAACACAATTCCGATGTAATGAGCTGAGATGAGTCCAGAGAACAATGGATTCTTTCCAAACACACTTCCGATGTAATGAGCTTAGATGAGTCCAGACAACAATGGCTTCTTTCCAAACACACTTTCGATGTAAAAAGCTGAGAGGAGTTCAAAGAACAATGGCTTCGTACCAAACACACTTCCGATGTAATAAGCTGAGATGAGTCCAGAGAACAATGGCTTCTTTCCAAACACACTTCCGTTGTAAACAGCTGAGATGAGTTTAAAGAACAATGGCTTCTTTCCAAAAACACTTACGATGTAATTAGCTGAGATGAGTTCAGAGAACAATGGCTTCTTTCCAAACACACTTTTGATGTAATAAGCTGAGATGAGTCCAGAGAACAATGGCTTCGTTCCAAATACACTTCCGATGTAATAAGCTAGGATGAGTCCAGAGAACAATGGCTTCTTTCCAAACACACTTCCGACGTAATGAGCTGAGCTGAGTTCAGAGAACAATGGCTTCTTTCCAAACACACTTCCGATGTAATGAGCTGAGATGAGTTCAGAGAACAATGGCTTCTTTCCAAACACATTTACGATGTAATAAGATGACATGATTCAAAAGAACAATGACTTCTTTCCAAACACACTTCGGATGTAATGAGCTGAGATGAGTCCAGAGAACAATGGCTGCTTTCCAAACACACTTCCGATGTAATGAGCTGAAATGAGTCCAGAGAACAATGGCTTCGTTTCAAACAAACTGTCAATGTAATGAGCTGAGATGTGTTCAGAGAACAATGGATTCGTTTCAAAAAAACTTCCGATGTAATGAGCTGAGATAAGTTCAGAGAACAATGGATTTGTTTCAAACAAAATGCAGATGTAATGAGCTGAGATGAGTCCAGAGAACAATGGAGTCGTTCCAAACACACTTCCGATGTAATGAGTTGAGATAAGTTCAGAGAACAAAGGATTCGTTTCAATCAAACTGCCAATGTAATGAGCTCAAAGAAGTCCAGGGAACAATGGCCCCTTTCCAAACACACTTCCGATGTAATGAGCTGAGATGAGTCCAGAGAACAATGGCTTCTTTCCAAACACACTTCCGATGTAATGAGCTGAAATGAGTGCAGAAAACAATGGATTCGTTTTAAACGCACTTCTGATGTAATGAGCTGAGATGAGTTCAGAGAACAATAGCTTCTTTCCAAACAAACTTCCGATGTAATAAGCTGAGATGAGTTCAGAGAACAATGGCTTCGTTCCAAATACACTTCCGATGTAATAAGCTGAGATGTGTCCAGAGAACAATGGCTTCTTTCCTAACACACTTCCGATGTAATGAGCTGAGATGAGTCCAGAGACCAATGGCTTCTTTCAAAACACACTTCCGATGTAATGAGCTGAGATGAGTCCAGAGAACAATGACTTCTTTCCAAACAAACTTCCGATGTAATGAGCTGAGATGAGTCCTGAGATTAATGGATTCGTTTTAAACGCACTTCCGATGTAATGAGCTGAGAAGAGTTACAAGAACAATAACTTCGTTCCAAATACACTTCCGATGTACACAGAAGAATGGCTTCTTTCCAAACACACTTCCGATGTAATCAGCTGATATGAGTCCAGACAACAATAGCTTCGTTTCAAACAAACTGCTAATGTAATGAGCTGAGATGTGTTCAGAGGACACTGGATTCGTTTCATACAAACTGTCAATGTAATGAGCTGAGATGAGTTCAGAGAACAATGGGTTCATTTTAAACAAAATTCCGCTGTAATGAGCTGAGATAAGTTCAGAGAACAATGGACTTGTTTAAAAACAAACTGCCAATGTAATGAGCTGAGATGAGTCCAGAGAACAATGGATTCGTCCAAACACACTTCCGATGTAAAGAGCTGAGATAAGTTCTGAGAACAATGGATTCGAATCAAACAAAATGCCAATGTAATGAGCTGAGATGATTTCAGAGAAAAATGGATTCGTTTCAAACAAACTGCCAATGTAATGAGCTTATATGAGTACAGAGAACAATGTCGTCTTTCCAAACACACCTCCGATGTACTGAGCTGAGATGAGTTCAGGAACAACGGATTTGTTCAAAACACATTTCCGATGTATCGAGCTGAGATGAGTGCAGAGAACAATGGCTTCGTTACAAACAATCTTCCGATGTACTGTTTTAAGATGAGTCCAGAGAACAATGGCTTCGTTCCGAACACACTACCGATGTAATGAGCTGACATGAGTTCAGAGAACAATGGCTTCGTTCCATACAGACTACCGATGTAATGAGCTGAAATAAGTCCAGAGAAGAATGACTTCGTTCCGAACATACTTCAGATGTAATGAGCTAAGATGAGTACAGATAACAATGGCTTCTTTCCAAACACACTTCCGATGTAATAAGCTGAGATGATTTCAGATAACACTGGCTTCCTTCCAAAGACACTTCCGATGTAATAAGCTGAGATGAGTTCAGAGAACAATGGCTTCTTTCCAAAAACACTTCCGATGTAATAAGCTGAGATGAGTTCAGAGAACAATGGGTTCTATCCAAACACACTGCAGGTGTAATAAGCTGAGATAGGTTCAGAGAAAAATGGATTCGTTTCAAACTTACTGCCAATGTAATGAGCTTAGATGAGTTCAGAGAACAATGGATTCGTTTCAAACAAACACTGTCAATGTAATGAGCTGAGATGAGTCCAGAGAACAATGGCTCCGTTCCAAACACACTTACGACGGACTGAGCTGAGATGAGTTCAGAGAACATTGGCTTCTTTCCAATTACACTTCCGATGTAATGAGCTGAGATGAGTCCAGAGAACATTGGCTACTTTCCAAACACACTTCCGATGTAATGAGCCTAGATGAGTCCAGAAAACAATAGCTTCGTTTCAAACAAACTGCCAATGTAATGAGCTGATATGAGTTCAGAGAACACTTGATTCGTTTCAAACAAACTTTCAATGTAATGAGCTGAGATGAGTTCAGAGAACAATGGGTTCATTTAGAAAAAAACTTCCGCTGTAATGAGCTGAGATAAGTACAGAGAACAATGGACTTGTTTCAAACAAACTGCCAATGTAATGAGCTGAGATGAGTCCAGAGAACAATGGACTCGTCCAAACACACTTCCGATGTAACGAGCATAGATAAGTTCAGAGAACAATGGATTCGTTTTAAACAAAATGCCATTTTAATGACCTGAGATGAGTTCAGAGAACAATGGATTCGTTCAAAACAGATTTCCGATATAGTGAGCTGAGATGAGTGCAGAGAACAATGGCTTCGTTCCAAACAATCTTCCGATGTAATGTTTTAAGATGAGTCCAGAGAACAATGGCTTCATTCCGAACACACTTCCGATGTAATGAGCTGAAATGAGTGAAGGGAACAATGGCTTCTTTCCAAACACACTTCCGATGTAAAGAGTTGAAATGAGTCCAGAGACCAATGGCTTCGTTCCGAACACACTACCGATGTAATGAGCTGATATGAGTCCAGAGAACAATGGCTTCGTTTCAAACACACTTCGGATGTCATGAGCTGAGATGAGTCCAGATAACTATGTCTTCTTTCCAAACACACTTACGTTTAATAAGCTGAGATGAGTTCAGATAACAGTGGATTCCTTCCTAAGACACTTCCGATGTAATAAGTTGAGATGAGTCCAGAGAACAATGGCTTCTTTCCAAACACACTTCTGATGTAATAAGCTGAGATGAGTTCAGAGAACAATGGCTTCTTTCCAAACTGTCAATGTAACGAGCTGAGATGAGTCCAGAGAACAATGGATTCGTTCGAAACCCACTGCAGGTGTAATAAGTTGAGATAAGTGCAGAGAACAATGGATATTTTTCAAACAAACTGCCAATGCAATGAGCTGAGATGAGTCCAGAGAAAATTGGCTCCTTTCCAAACACACTTCCGATGTACTGAGCTGAGATGAGTTCAGAGAACAATGGATTCGTTCCAACCAAACTTCCGATGTAAAGACCAGAGATGAGTTCAGAGAACAATGGCTTCTTTCCAAATACACTTCCGATGTAATGAGCTGAAATGAGTCCAGAGAACAATGGATTCGTTTTAAACACACTTCTGATGTAATAAGCTGAGATGAGTTCAGAAAACAATGGCTTCTTTTCAGACAAACTGCCAATGCAATGAGCTGAGATGAGTCCAGAGAACAATTTCTTCTTTCCAAACACACTTCCGATGTAATGAGCTGAGATGAATACAGAGAACAATGGCTTCGTTACAAATAAATTGCCAATGTAATGAGCTGAGATGAATTCAGAGAACAATGGCTTCGTTTCAAACAAACTGTCAATGTAATGAGCTGAGATGTGTTCAGAGAACAATGGATTCGATTACAAAAAACTTCCGATGTAATGAGCTGAGATAATTTCAGAGAACAATGGATGCGTTCCAAACACACTTCCGATGTATTTAGCTGAGATGAGTGCAGAGAACAATAGCTTCGTTCCAAACAATCTTCCGAATGTAATGTTTTAAGTTGAGTCCAGAGAACAATGGCTTCGTTCCGAACACACTTCCGATGTAATGAGCTGAAATGAGTGAAGAGAACAATGACTTCTTTCCAAACACACTTCCGATGTAAAGAGCTGAAATGAGTCCAGAGAACAATGGCTTCTTTCCAAACAAACTACGGATGTAATAAGCTGAGCTCAGTACAGAGAACAATGGCTTCTTTCTAAATAAACTTCCGATGTTAGAAGCTGAGATGTGTTCAGAGAACAATGGCTTCTTTCCAAACACACTTCCGATGTACTGAGCTTCGATAAGTCCACAGAAGAATGGCCTCTTTCCAAACACACTTCGGATATAATAAGCTTAGATGAGTCCAGAGAACAATGGCTTCTTCCAAATACACTTCCGATGTAATAAGCTGAGATAAGTTCAGAGAACAATGGCTTCTTTCCAAACACAATTCCGATGTGCTTAACTTCGATGAGTCCAGAAAACAATGGCTTCTTTCCAAACACACTTCCGATGTAATGAGCTGAGATGAGTCCAGAGAACAATAGCTTCGTTTCAAACAAACTGCCAATGTGATAAGCTGAGATGAGTTCAGAGAACACTGGATTCGTTTAAAACAAACTGTCAATGTAATGAGCTGAGATGAGTTCAGAGAACAATGGGTTCATTTCAAACAAACTTCCGCTGTAATGAGCTGAGATAAGTTCAGAGAATAATGGATTCGTTTTAAACAAAGTGCCAATGTATTGAGCTGAGATGAGTTCAGAGAAAAATGGATTCGTTTCAAACAAACTGCCAATGTAATGAACTTAGATGAGTACAGAGAACAATGTCTTCTTTCCAAACACTCTTCCGATGTACTGAGCTGAGATGAGTTCAAACAACAATGGATTTGTGCAAAACAAATTTCCGATGTAGTGAGCTGAGATGAGTGCAGAGAACAATGTCTTCGTTCCAAACAATCTTCCGATGTAATGGTTTAAGATGAGTCCAGAGAACAAAGGCTTCGTTCCGAACATATTTCCGATGTAATGAGCAGAAATGAGTCCAGAGAACAATGGCTTCTTTCAAAACACACTTCCGGTGTAATGAGCTGAAATGAGTCCAGAGAACAATGACTTCGTTCCGAACATAGTACCGATGTAATGGGCTGAAATGAGTCCAGAGAACAATGGCATCGTTCCGAACACACTTCCGATGTCATGAGCTAAGATGAGTCCAGATAACAATGGCTTCTTTCCAAACACACTTTCGATGTAATAAGCTGAGATGAGTTCAGATAACACTGGCTTCCTTCCAAAGACACTTCTGATGTAATAAGCTGAGATGAATCTAGAGAACAATGGCTTCTTTCCAAAAACACTTCCGATGTAATAAGCTGAGATGAGTTCAGAGAACAATGGTTTCTTTCCAAACTGTCACTGTAATGAGCTGAGATGAGTCCAGAGAACAATGGATTCGTTCCAAACACACTGCCGGTGTAATAAGCAGAGATAAGTGCAGAGAACAATGGATTCGTTTCAAACAAACTGCCAATGTAATGAGCTGTGATGAGTTCATAGAACAATGAATTCGTGTCAAACAAACTGCCAATGTAATGAGCTGAGATGTGTTCATAGAACAATGGCTCCTTTCCTAACACACTTCCGATGTACTGAGCTGAGATGAGTTCAGAGAACAATGGATTCGTTCCAAACACACTTCCGATGTAATGACCTGAGATGAGTTTAGAGAACAATGGCTTCTTTCAAAATACACTTCCCATGTAATAAGCTGAGATGAGTCCAGAGAACAATGGCTTCTTTACAAACACCCTTCCCATGTAATGAGCTAAGTTGAGTCAAGAGAACAATGGCTTCTTTCCAAACAAAACTTCCGATGTAATGAGCTGAGATAAGTCCAGAGAACAATGGCTTCTTTCCAAACACACATCTGATGTAATAAGCTGAGATGAGTCAAAAGAACAATGGCTTTTTTCCAAACACACTTCGGATGTAATAAGCTGAGATGAGTCAAGAGAACAATGGCTTCTTTCCAAATAAACTTCCGATGAAATAAGCTGAGATGAGTTCAGAGAACAATGGCTTCTTTCCAAACACAATTCCGATGTAATGAGCTGAGATGAGTCCAGAGAAAATTTCTTCGTTTCAAACAAACTGCCAATGTAATGAGCTGAGATGAGTTCAGAGAACAATGGATTCGTTTGAAACGAACTTCCGATGTAATGACTTGAGATGAGGTCAGTGAACAATGACTGCTTTCCAAATACACTTCCGATGTAATGAGCTGAGATGAGTCCAGAGAACAATGGCTTCTTTCCAAACACATTTCCCATGTAATGAGCTGAGATGAGTCCAGGGAACAATGACTTCTTTCCAAACACACTTCTCATGTAATGAGCTGAGATGTGTGCATAGAACAATGGCTTCTTTCCAAACACTCTTTCGATGAAATAAGCTGAGATGAGTCCAGAGAACAATGCCTTCAGTCGAAACACACTTCCGATGTAATAAGCTGAGATGAGTCCAGATAACAATGGATTCGTCTCCAACACACTTCCGATTTAAAAAGCTGAGATGATTTCTGAGAACAATGGATTTGTTCCAAACAAACTTCCGATGTAATGAGCTGAGATGAGTCCAGAGATCAATGGCTTCTTTCCAAACACACTTCCGATATAATGAACAGAGATGACTTCACAGAACAATGGCTTCTTTCCAAACACACCTCCAATGTAATGAGCTGAGATGAGTTCAGAAAACAATTCCTTCTTTCCAAACAAACTTCTGATGTAATGATCTGACATGACTTCAGAGAACAATGCCTTCTATCCAAACAAACTTCCGATGTAATGAGCTTAGATGACTTCAGAGAAGAATGGCTTCTTTCCAAACACACTTCCGATGTAATGAGCTGAGATGAGTCCAGAGACCAATGAATTCGTTTCAAACATACTTCCGATGAAATGAGCTGAGATGGGTTCAGAGAACAATGGCTTCTTTCCAAACACACTTCGGATGTAATGAGCTGAGATGAGTTCAGAGATCAATGTCTTCTTTCCAAACAAACTTCCGATTTACTGAGCTGAGATGAGTTCAGAGAACAATGGCTTCCTTCCAAACACATTTCCGATGTAATGAGCTTATGTAAGTTCAGACAACAATGGATTTGTTTTAAACAAACTGCCAATGTAATGAGCTGAGATGAGTTCAGAGAACAATGGCGTCGTTTCTAACAAACTGAAAATGTAATGAGCTTTGATGAGTACAGAGAACAATGGCTTCTTTCCAAACACACTTTCGATGTACCGAGCTGAGATGAGGTCAGAAAACAATGTATTCGTTCAAAACAAACGTCCGATGTTGTTTGCTGTGATGAGTTCAGAGAATAATGAATTCGTTCCCAACACACTTCCGATATAATGAGCTGACATGAATCCAGAGAACAATGGCTTCGTTTGAAACAAACTTTCAATGTAATGAGCTGAGATGAGTTCAGAGAACAATGGATTCGTTTCAAACAAACTTCCGACGTACTGTGCTGAGATAAGTTCAGAGATCAATGGATTCGTTTCAAACAAACTGCCAATGTATTGAGCTGACATGAGTCCAGAGAACAATGGATTCGTTCCAAACACACTTCCGATGTAATGAGCTGAGATGAGTCATGAGAACAATGGCTTCTTCCCAAACACACTTAAGATGTAATAAGGTGAGATGAGTCCAGAGAACGATGTCTTATTTCCAAATACTCTTCCGATGTAATCAGCTGAAATTAGCTCAGAGAACAATGGCTTCATTCCAAACACACTTCCGATGTACTGAGCTTCGATGAGTCCAGAGAACAACGGTTTCTTTTCACACACACCTCCGTTGTAATGAGCTGAGATGAGTTCAGAGAACAATGGATTCATTTCAATCAAACGTCCGATGTAATGAGCTGAGACAAGTTTAGAGAACAATGGATTCATTTCAAACAAACTGGCAATGTAATGAGCTGAGATGAGTCCAGAAAACAATGGATTTGTTCCAGACACACTCCCGCTGTAATAAGCTGAGATAAGTTCAGTGAAAAATGTATTCGTTTCAAATAAACTTCCGCTGTAATGAGCTGAGATAAGCTCAGAGAATAATGGCTTCGTTTTAAACAAACTGCCAATGTAATGAGCTGAGATGAGTCCACATAACAATGGATTCGTTCCAAACACACTTCAGATGTCATGAGCTGAGATGATTTCAGAGAACAATGGCTTCTTTCCAAACACACTTCCTATGTAATGAGCTGAGATGAGTTCAGAGAACAATGGTTCCATTCCAAACAAACTGCTAATGTAATGAGCTGAGATGAGTGCAGAGAACAATGGATTTGTTCCAAACAAACTGCCAATGTAATGAGCTGAGATGAGTTCAGAGAACAATGGCTTCTTTCCAAACACACTACCGATGTAATGAGCTGAGATGAGTTCAGAGAACAATGGCTCCTTTCCAAACACACTTCCGATGTAATGAGCTGAGATGAGTCCAGAGGACAATGGCTTCTTTCCAAACAAACTTCCGATGTAATAAGCTGAGATGAGTTCAAAGAACATTGGCTTCATTCCAAACAAACTTCCAATGGAATGAGCCAATATCTGTAACTTATGCCCTTCAAGACCTGCATTGTCAAAAATCCGCATGACTTGAAATTGCCTGAAGCAATAAATCCAAATAGAGCATTTTCCCCACGAACATTAGGGATATGGACTGAATTATCATCACACATTGACAAAATTGAAAATGGTGTGATAGTCGAGAATGAGCTCGCTTTACACTAGAAATGTCGAGTGGCCTTATAGGAAAAAAGGAAGATAGATCCTCAAGTGACAGTCTTGTGTCAATAATGTGCTGTAAGTAAATTTGTTATGCTGGGCATTTAATGCCTTCTGTATCTTATTCTCTAAAAGCTGAACTTTGTATTCAAGTAAAGCGCAATCTGGCATTTTTGTTGTTGTTGTTAAAAATTTGTCCTTCACTCAGATCGTATTCAACCACTTTCAGCCAAGATCCATAACTGAAGAGGTTATTATATGCACCAGATTGTTAATCAATAAAACAAAAAACCCAACAACTCAATAGAAAGCAATGGCAAGACAAAGATTAATGATATTATTTCGGACTTACATAATTATAGTAACAGCTTCTAGTCGTGTACCCATCATAACTGAGTGCTCTCGCTCGATTTTCGGACTTTTCCTTGTGTGTATCCATGGATAAATGGATGAGCACTCATCTCACAATGGCTATTTGCCCGTTAGAAGCTTTAGTTTAACACCAGATTTCAATGACGTCAACATCTATAAAGACATATAACAAAAACCACCCGACGCCCCCAGAACTTCAAATAGGAAAGAGATTTGGCTTGCCTTGTGATTATACTATTAATCTTCCAATCGTCTGGATTCGATACTTCCAATTGGAGGGCCGGGTAATTGGCAAATGCAACCAACTGAGGCTTGTAACTGTGAATATAAGATATAAATATGTAAACGAGTGAATAAATCCATCTATCTATCCATCCATCCATCCATCCATCCATCCACACATACATACATACATACATACATACATACATACATACATACGTACATACATACCTATATCCATCCATCCATCCATCCATCCAAACATACATACATACATACATACATACATCCACACATACGTACATACATACATACATACATACATACATACATACATACATACCTATATCCATCCATCCATCCATCCAAACATACATACATACATACATACATACATACATACATACATACATACATCCACACATACGTACATACATACATATATACATATACATACATACATACACACACACACTCATACATACAAACACACAAATACATACATACATACATGCATATATACACATACATACATATATACATATACATACATACACACACACTCATACATACACACATACATACATACATACATACATACATAAATACATACATACATACATACATACATACATATATACATACATACAAGGCTTGACTTATACCGCGGCACCGCGGCAATATGCCGTGGTGCCCTTGTAATTTGCCGTAATGCCCTCAAAATCAAAGGGTCAACTGCGGCAATTTTATGGTGACAAACAAAAAGGCATAGTGGCGATTGGATCAATTCAGTCAAAGTACAATAGGCATACATCATGTTGTCTTTGAGTTTGAGGAAGGTACGGTTCGGTCTCGTGCCTCGTCTTGTGCCCTCTCGCCAGCTCCGACCTTGACCGATCGTCTGTCAGCTAGACCCGCAGTGAGCAAGGAATTAGTTGCATTTTTTACTAATTGGTAAGATATTAGTATGTAGGCCTACAATCTAGATCTACTTCTTCAGATGTTGATTATATTTATAGACTCAAATAACTGACCATTTCACTATAGGGCTACTAACGGAGTTTCGGTTACACAAGATATAGGCATATTATGCTGCTGTGAATGTGTTTGGGGGAGAAAATAAGGGGATGGGTAGGAGAGAGAGGTTGGTGAGGTGGAGAGAGAGAGAGAGAGAGAGAGAGAGAGAGAGAGAGAAAGAGAGAGAGAGAGAGAGAGAGAGAGAGAGAGAGAG
>JAOXNP010424976.1:0-13013 GCA_028571245.1 Chromodoris orientalis
AGCCTGACAGAAGACAGATAGACGAGATAAGAAACTCTCACTCAACCCTTGGTCGCCTCTTACGACATGCGTGGGGAGTACTGGCAGTGGGCCTATTCTTCACCTCTCAGTTGAGGACCCGTGACCCACACGGGGAAGGATATTTGTAAGTTCATTTTCTTATTAAGTTCCAATCTATTAAATGCTCAAGGAGAAATTTTTAACCCAACAGCTTTGCAATATTTGTCATCCTAGTCAGAGATAAAAATTTTAAAGGAGCAGAATAATTCTACTGCTAAGGACTTACTTCACCAGATAAAGGACTTATGTCACCAACGCCATTTTGGTCTCCTGTGGCTTGCCAAGCAACGACAACACGTCCAAAGAATCCTTCTTTTCTTACTACAGAAAGCAATACTGAGGTGTCTTCATTTTGCTTTTCTTCTACTTCCTCAAACAAGTTGTCCTAGATGATGAAAACAATAACATCATTAATAGAGGTAAAGCCATATGTGGTGCCATCTACAACCTAACTCTACAAATATCTCTTATATGCACAGCATTATCCAACAAATTCCATACACATGATCAAGTTTTGCCACAAAGACTCTATGTTTAAGAAATTTCCATAAATTTTCATCCACACTAAGAACATCCTCACGATTTTCAATGATAGGTTTGAGCTTTTAAAAAATCCTCTAATGAGGCAACTTCACAGCATCATAAGCCAGATGGCAAAACTTTTGGTTCTAAAGTGCCCCACGGCTCCTCAACCAAACCAACCTATCATTCCCTTTGCACTCCTCGTCCCCATTCTATGCCTCATATAATGTGATAGAGTGACTGTCCTTCCAAATTCTCCTTACTCCTAAAACTATCTCTTTGCCAATTTTCCAATTATTGTCTTAAAATGGTACGGAAAAGACAACTTTTCCCAATATCGAGGAGCTTGTGAAATTTCATGAAATATCCTAAAGGGTATCCTAAAAGAAGATCTGTTTTATCTTTGTTTCCAGATTAAGAAACATTGGACTTCATGTATGGATGCCCTAGGAGATTTCTTTAAGTTGACATCGAGGAATACAATCTCAGATAAGCCAAAGTCTGGCAACTTTTTGACTGAATTAACTTTACTGAGCAGGTATATGTTGCAATAATTAGTTAAGAATAAACCCCAAAAACCAACAAATAGTATGTAAACCAAATGATGAGACAATACAGAGGACAAAACACATAAAATATCATGCATGCCTTGGGAATGGAACCCATTACTCCACCTTCCATATGGACATACTACAAATTTAACCAGCTACTCCTCCATAAAGCAGGTTTGCTAACCCAGTCTTTCATGCAAGGCCCAAAAGGACTATTTCTAGCAAGTTGACCATTTTCATGTGCAATAGTTAATTTTCAAAAATAAGGCTCCCATGAACATATTTTTAGTTATAGATATTTGTCAAAAGTACCATAATTAAGGGCACTGACCTCAGAAAATTCAATAACACCATGAGCATTGTCATTTGTTAAGATTTCCACATTTACTGAGCGTATAGGACCCAGCTCAGCACCACCTGTTGGAGATTCAAGAATAACAGAGAAGCTTTCAGTGTCCTCGGGGAGTTCATCTGTCAGAATCACCACTGAGCATTGTAGAGTTGTTTGCCCTGGCTCAAATGTCATTGTGACTTGACTGTGGAATATGACCATGCAAAGCAATGAGAACAAAAAATGCCTCTTACCTAAATAGTCAGGACATGTTCAAGACAACCAATGAATCTTTTATCCTATATATTCCCATAAGTATTTCGGTCTCAGGAAAACTGACTGTTTTTCTCATAGTTAAAGAAATATTTATTTTGAATTAGAGATTAGGTCTTTCCATTGCAGTTTTAACAATGGCACAGGCCCTAGAACAAAAGTTTTGCTGGTATGAGAGGATATAAGAAAAAGTTTCTTTTGGAGATGGGGTTAGGAGGAAAGGCTGTGTATATGCACAGAAATATTCTGCAAGATTTGACGGCCCTTGACCTGGTAATTCTAAACATTTCAGAAATTTAACAATGTTCTTGACAATAATGTCATCTTTGATAATGCTCTGCAATACACCAACCTAAATCAAGAAATAAATATAGTAGACTAAGAAATTTCATCTTTAACAAGCGCACTGAAACTGAATCAGTATGAAAAAGAGGATTACTATAACAATAACTCAATATATGAGATGATGCATGGAAAAGGCGGAAGATATGCCTGAGCATGATTTCAACAAGGGAGTGTTTGAAAACAGTCATGTCATTCAAAGAGAAGAGACTATGGATTTAATGCTAGATTGATTTATTAGTTGGAATAAAAGTTTATTCTTCAAACTCTTGTCATTAATATACTTTTTTTAGCAAATGATAAGTATAACTGAGGTTTTCAAATCATGCCCCCCACCCTCCCTACGCGGCTTCCCTTTATTTCAAAATTGTGACTTTATTCTCATAAACATTATTATTATATTCCTTGGATATTGAAATGTTTCCAGATTTCTCAACTAGTATTATATAAATTAAGAGGTTGATTACTAACCGTGGAGAATAGTCACTGTTGGAGGCCAGTTGTGAAATCTGAAACAGTACTGGTTCATTTTGTCTGTCAGTGGTAGCAGAGCCTAGAAGATCCAGTGTCTCACTCAACTGTTGAATAATAATTGGTTGCAATGAAAGGAATGGTGCTCCAGTCCAAGCAGCCTGATATTTGCTTGTTTGAGAATTCCATACAAATATCTGGGAATTTCCAATTCCATTTGCAAATATGAGCAAAGCTGGGGAAAAAATTCAATAAAAAGTGTCAAAACTCAAAACTGTTGAAGGTACAGACATTTTGTATGGATAATCTTTTGTTACTTTTTCTTATAGCTTATCCCATTAGGAGTCCTACAGATGATTCTCTATGTCAAACTAGTCCTGTTCAACACGCTCCTCCCTCTCCCATCAATGGCCATAATATTTTCCTAAATTTCATCAATAATATTTTCTCAAGTCTTTGTCTTTTCCTCTTGCCTGATAGTATCATTTTCAGTGATCTTTTTCAAATGGTCTCTTTGTCTCTCCACTGAACTTGATCAAACAATCTCAGTCCAGACTCTATCACTTTGTCTTCACTCCGCTTACCTGAGTATTCATTCAAACGTGCTCCTTTCTGATCTTGTTATACCCACCGAGATATGCAGCACCTTCATTTCAGCCACCTCCATCCAGTTCCTGCTGTTTTGTTTGTGCTGCAGTGTCCAGGCCATACATTATTGCTGGACATAATACTATCAATTTTGCAGGTACCTTTTCATCACATTGAAGGCCTGACACTCTTCTCTACCCACACTATCCTGCCAACATCCTCTTCTTTACTTCCAATTGCTCTCAACTGTTGATTCAAGTACTTAAAATCATCTACCCTCTTCCCCTGCTTGCTTTAAACTGAATCATGCCTCCATTTTTCTGCTCATTTGTACCCAGCACAAAAAGCACACATCAACAATATCATTGACCATGGGGCTTCTCTTCTGATTTCATTAGTTAACCTGTCCATCACCATAGCAAATAAGAAGGGGCTAAGAACTGACCATTGGTGTAACCCAAACTTCAAATCAAATCCAATCAATGATTCTGTTGTGCATCTAATTGCTGTTGTGCTCCCTCTGTATGTATCCTGTGCTACTCTCACATACCTCTCTGCTACTCCTGACTTCCTCATATAAGACCACAGACCTCTTGAAGTATCCTGTTATAGGCCTTCTTCCAATTACTGAAAACACACTGTAACACTTTTTGGCTCTCTATATACTTCTCCATTCATATTCTCAAGGCAAGCAAAAGATCTATTATACTTTTTCCTACTATGAAACTGTACTGCCTTCCCCATGCCTTCATTTCCTCTAGGCGTACCTCCACTACTTTACCCAATATCTCCATCAGCTGTGGCCTAAGAGTCCGGACATAACAGGACAATTCACTGACCCATTGAGGGCTCACTACTTAAATGGCTTGTGAACTGTCCTGTATATGTGCGGACTCCTAGGCTGTGGCTGATCATCTATGTTTCAATCCACTGCAACTTGCTGTCAGTTAACCTTAAAAGCGTGGCATTGTAAATTATGTTACTAACTACAGTCATTTTTAATTTTCCACTATCCTTTTTTTTTTCCCTTCTTTTTTTTATCATCTGCATTTTTCCAGTTTCTAATTTCCGCTACAAACTTTTTTTTAATCATTTAATACCATAATGAAAGTCAGAGGAAAGAATTTCAGTTGCTTATCAAATCAAATACATGTTTTTCATGACCTACTTGAGCCTGAGCTGGTCTTCAAATATCTGACACTTTCCACACGGCTTGTCGGTAGAGTTTGATGCAGTTCAAAAGCCCTGGTTGGAGCATTCCATCGATAAACAACAGAATCTTGTGGCGTTCTTATCATATTTTGACGATTGTTTGCAATGACAAGTTGGTGCATGCCATTAATTTCAACATAGGCAATGCTTACAGCTCCCTGTGTGGTCAGTTGTTGATGTTGTACTAAATTGAAGCTGGGCTCTAGTTTGTATACGACTGAACTGTAAAATGAGTGGAAAAATCACATATAGAGATCTGAAATGCAGCAAATACATATCGTTGGTGTTCAGTCCTCACTGTGCCCGCACCACTTATGTCAAAGGCTTTTTTTGTTTTTTGTCTTAAATTAAAATAGACTCACTATTTAATCTATGTGAAACATAAATACAACAAGATGCATCATTTTGGTGCAAAAATTGAGTATTTTCTATATTCACATTGTTGCGTCCTTATGTGTGTAATCGAATCATTCCTTACACAATGTCTCTGTGTGCATTCCACTGCTCACCATTAATGTTGGGCCTAGCCAATCCTACTTGATTTGGCCATATTAAATCAGTCATTGCTCGTCTTCCAAAAAAATAAATTGTGTTGTTACCTTTCTCTCAATCTCTTTGAACATGTTAGTTTGTATATGAGAACAAATAATTTTAACATAATATTAGTTGTAACCAAGCAACAAATTATAACAACTGTTGACAAGGAAAATCCAGTTTACTTTGTACTTTTTCATTCTTATATTAAAGTGTTTATGTGAAATTTCTATCACTGACAAACTGTAAGCAGAACTATTTTTCTTTGCTCTCATTGTGCCTCATGTTTTCTATTGTCTATTCATCACTGACTGGTGTACAATGGCAGAGATGTCAGAGCTTCTTTCTGTATTTCAGAGCGAATGGTGAAATAACAGGAGCAAAACAGACAACAAATTGAAATTCACTTACGATTGTAAGGAGTACATAGGAACAAGCATTGTTCCAAAACGACAAAGATTTGCTGTGTAAGGATACTCTTCTGGCTCATTATGATCCCTCTCTTAATATTGTTGTCTCATGCAACATGTCCAACGTGGCATCAGTGCTCTCCTTTAAAATTGATACACCGTGGAAGCAAAGTATCCAGCACAGTTGAGAAATGGCCAAATCCAGGAAGAGGCTCTTGCAATCATCTTTGCTTCGTCCATTTTCATCAGTTTCTGAGCAGCAGAGAGTTCATCTTTAAAACAGATCGCAGACCCTCTTCTGAATATCTTCAGCCCAAACAAAGCAATGCCTGGTGGCACTGGCAGCAAATCGCTTAGCAAAATGGTAAATCACACTTGGTCAGTATGAGTTCATCAT
This sequence comes from Chromodoris orientalis, assembly GCA_028571245.1. Taxonomy (NCBI): domain Eukaryota; kingdom Metazoa; phylum Mollusca; class Gastropoda; order Nudibranchia; family Chromodorididae; genus Chromodoris; species Chromodoris orientalis. The sequence goes on from JAOXNP010424976.1 coordinate 5,692, forward strand.
AGAGCATTGCAAATCATCTGGACATGGCAATGTAGATACTCTCGGTCATCTACCAATGAGAACGGAGAAGACACACACTCCGTCTGCATCACAAAATTGTAGAAAGCAAACTCAGCCCATCAAATCCTGGCATTCTTGTAAGAGAATCTTTAAAAAACCCAGTCTTCTCAACAGTAATGCGTTGTTGTCGCAACAGTTGGCCTCAATTTAATTCTGCAGAGCTGACAGAAACTGTACCTGAACTCTCAGGGGAGGAAAGTCCAGGTACATAATTTTCCATCAAAGCATTTGAAGATTATGGGACTCACTCAGTTGTGAATCTGGATTCTATGCTAGTGTTGGATCCTGCTCGCGGGATCTGGGAGTGGTGTTCCATGAGACAGTCGGCTTAAGTGTTCCACGAGCGCACAGGTGCTCGTGGAACATTGACTTAATGCTGTCTGGCGCAGCCCAACGAAACTGTCTCATGAGACCCACTCAGTTGCCTGTCAGTCAGTTGTCAGTTTCAGTTTCACTTTGTTATTTTTAGCCTACTTCTCCCTCCAACCAATGAAAGCAGCGACAGGACAAGGCAATGAAGAGCAATTACCACACACAGCCCTACTATCATCACTGTATTTATACCGTCACCATGTTCACAGGAGAGCGGGCATCTGTCACGAATGGTAGTGACAGCGGAAAAGGCCAAGGGCAATTAGCCTAGGGCCCATCCTAGCAAAACTAGCAAAAATGCGAGCGGACCAGCAGACGAGAAGAAAATGACTTGTTTGTGATGGCGCGATACGTACTGACGCGATGTTCCATTGTCCTGCTCATGCATAGTGTGTTCTGTGTTCCGTACATGAGAGTGGCGGTGACTTGTTTATGGTGGCGCGATACTGTCTTGATGTTCCATTGTTCCGCGCATGCGTATTGTGTTCTGTGTTCCGTAAGTGAGAGTGGCGGAACTGTTCCGTTCTCGCACTCATACCCCAGCGCTAGTCTATGCTATGAAGCCAGAATTGTAATTTATATAAGCTTCAGCCATAACTACTGCAAATTCTCCAGCCATACAGAGATTGAAACAGCTAGCCCTCACCAATGTTTACTGGCCATGCATAGACTCACAAGTTGTTGATCTCTGCTGTAACTGTCAAAGCTGTGCCCATCATCTAACCCAAACAAGGTTCCAGTACATCCATGCATGTTACCAGAGGAGCCATGGAGTTGAATCACATCGACGATGGTATCAACCTCATAGGCTACAAGTGCTTGGTAATAGCAGATGTCTACTCTTAATACCCATGTATCCATCCAACTTATTCAATATCATCGAAAGCTAAAATTTATCTTCTGGCAGAAGATTTTGCTAATTTCAAACATCCTATCAAACAATGCTGCATCATTTACAGCTGATGAATTTCAGTCTTGGTGTCAGCAAAGAAGTATCAACCATCTCTCAAGTATCCATATCACCCAGCGACTCATGGGGCAGCATAACGTGTCATTCAAAGTTTCAAAACTTCAATTCACAAATCTTCCTTGGGCTAAAATCAGCACTACAAGAATTTTTTATGCAATATAGGTGCACTCCTTCCTCTGGTGATCTTTCACCCAATGAAATGCTTAATAGCTGTAAAATACAATCAAGCATTCATGCCGTCACCATTGCACAGCGTAAACAATCAAGAATCACTTATGCTTCTAATCATTGATATCAAAATTCTTTGGTCGTGTACAGATTCAAGCTTGGAGATCCATGTTATGCACTCTACTACGGCCCAAGGTATACCAAAGGTTCCAGATGAATTCCAGCCAATAGTTCTAAAGGTCAACATACCTATAATGTTCACGGTTGTCCCTGGAGTCCAACTTGGAAATGGTACATCAAATAATTATGCCCAAGATTTGGAGCTAACCAAGCAACGATCCTTGTGACTTATTAACAATGAGATTTGTGTCGCAGCGCCAATTATCACATCCAGCCATACCTAACTTACCGCCATCTAATACACCTAAGCACCAGGCCTATTCAAGTGCAATCATGGAAAATGACTTATGGCTTGGATAAGCTGTGATGATCATAGAGAAAAGTAAGCCATATAAAAAACTGTTGAAAAAAAACAAACTTTCCATCTTCAGTCTTGGTGGGGAGGTGTTGTGTGTTTACATGTGTAAGTGCCATCACCTCATACATTCCAATGCTCTCCATCATTGTCTGGCCTTGCCCATCTTACTTGGTTTTACCACAATAAACCAGTCACTACTCGTCTTCCAAACAAAAAAGTTGTGTTGTTGCCTTTCTCTCCCTCTGTGTGTGCATTCTAGCTCATATGTGAGAATGAACAATTTCATTTTATTAGTTGTAACCAAACAGCAAGTTCTAAAACAGATGTATATGTTAAATAGTGTGTCTACTTTGAGATTCAAAAAGCATTTGACATAATTTGGCGGTTGCACTGTTAGAATCAGACATCAACGATATGAAATGCCATTAGTTAAAGAACAAAGTAAAAGATAAACTGATAAGATTTATTTTAACGCTAGCTGAAGAGGAACCAAAAAATCTATATTTCTCTTCAGTTACTGTTTGAGACAGCAGAAACCTTTTGCCAGATTAAAATAAAAATCATTTCATCAGTAGTCTCCTTCTAAGGACATACTGCCAAAGTACATAGTTTGCTTACATGCAAATCACACGAAACCAATTTTTTCAATATAAATTTACCCCTCTAAGTGCATGGTAGCTGAGATAAAACTCCCACTGAGTGTGTGGTTTGGGACATTTTCCATGCATCAACCTCTGACATAAATTTGTCTTGACAACTATGAAACTTAAAACCAATAAAATGATTAACATCTTGAACGCTGTTTTACATTGATTGCATCACTGAGCATCTAAGGAAAGGCTCCAGTGACACCAACTCTTCACTTGGAAGAGTCTGCACACATGGTTTAACACAATAGGGAATGCTTGCCATACATTGGGCATTGTGCACTTTCTTTCAGTGACATGACATTTACAACGCATTATGCAATGTATACAAAGAAATAATGCAGAAAGTCAAAAACAGCCATCTGGACAAAACACATGATGAAAGTACAATGAAGAAAGGAGGCATTCAAACCAGGACAAGACAAACAAAGATCACACAATTCTCCAATGTTCATGAATATGACCAATGATCTTTCCTTGACAATCATGGGAACGTAAGCCACCATGAAAATAAAGAAATTAACTAAGTGCATTTAGCTATAAGCTGAGAATTCCATTCTACAAATGGGATCGGAGTGTCGGGTATCGAAATTCCCACAGGAATGCTTCAAAGAATAAAGAGCAGTGTTTTCATCATACTATGATGCAATTGTGTAACATCAAAGTCTTTTCTGATATGGCAGCATTGACAATTTATAATTTGTCAATCCTTGGCAATTGTGGTCTTTCTGATGTGACAATATTGGTAGCTCTGTATGGAATGAAGGAAGAGGCTGTGTGGTGCGCATGCATTCAAGAAAAACTGTGAGCATGCGTTTACTTTAAACAGGAAGTAAGCAATATCAAGATAAAAGTTGGTTTTTCACATTATTCTTTAAAAGTACTAAACATATAGAAAAACTAATGTGCCCACCCAAAACTTTGACATTAATTACACAAAGATGACAAATCTCACAATTCTAGGTGGTACAGATTTTGAGTATGGCGAGTTGACTGATTTGGACTTTGCTGAATTAGTAATAGATTATGATTAAGTGCATCTGGCTATATTATGTTAAGTCCACCTAATTGCCTGGTTGTCCCCAGCACTTAGTCGGAGACTACTGTATCTGACACTTCCTTGCAAACAGGACTGAGATGACACATGCATATGAGCAAAATAAACTTCACATTGTTGGGTGTATTCAAGAGTTCTCAAAATAATATCAAGATGGATACTTATTTCAAAATGGCAAATTACCTGATCTCATAAGAATCTGTGCTTCTATCATAATAATTAGCGATCACTATGTACATTTGACCATCGATGGTGAAACTTGTAACAGCTTTTGCAAAAAGTGTTTTAATGACTGTCACTGGTGTACTTGTAAATTTCTTGTTTGTAGAATCCCATATGAACATGTGACTGTCAATGTCTGAGATTGAATTGCTATCCAGTGAATTGGTTACAACAAGAAATGAGTTGGAGTTGAAAGTCAAATATTCTACATCAGTGGCACCGCTTGTTGACAGACTTTGGACCTGAAATAATTTTGTGAAAAAAAAAAGAAACCCAAGTAAAAAAGCAGAAAACTAACAACTAAATCAAGCTTAAAAGTAAATCAACAACTACATTACTAAGGGCCATAGTAATAGAAAGAACAATATATCCAATGTGTTACTTTGTACTGTATTAGTGAACGACTCCCGAGCTCTTTGTGATAAAAACAACACAATAACTATTGTACATTTTTATTTCATGATATTGCCTCTTATACCACAACATATTCAAGGCCTTTTCTTAAAATCTAACGTTTAGTTTAGATCTAATATGCTCTATCAAAAATTTATTTAGAAAGGTAATATGTATTGTAAAAACCTCCTCCATTTCTCCTTCTTGAGAAATGCTGTAAAGTGTTGAGGATACATCTCTGGCTCCTTCCCTGCCACCATTAGTAACAAATACATAGGTGCTGCCATCTATATCAAAAGATGTTGCTGAAGTAGCACCATTGGTTTGAAAGGTCTGCAAGAATAACATGGTAAATATTACATAAAAAAATAACATCAAATCATTATTGTTATTTTCTAAAGAATCTACTCCCTTCCACCAATGGAACACTCCAACCGACGACTCACAGTTGGACTTCTTTTCACATATATTTCAGAGACACAAAACAGAAACAAAAATTCTATCTTAACCAAGAGGAGTTAAGTAATTAATGCCTCTAAAACCAAGACATCAAGTTTACGTTTCGCCTTTCCCAGGAACAAACCTTGGATCCCTGACCAGTCGTCAAACGACAAAATTCCCAAAGATTGTACATCATTCAAAGCAACAGTAATTATTGCTGCTGTAATTGCCAATATCTCTGTCCAGTCCCCATGCAATCTAAAGGAAGCAATTTTCAAGATCACGTTCCTGAAATTTACAACCCAGCCAAGGAAAACACGAAGATGCACCATTACAGATGGCACAAACATGTGCGCCCAACACCTGTCACTGATGTATCTTCGGTGATAACAGGCAGCAAATGACACTAAGGCCCCACAAAGATACAGATACAACAATCATGAAAAATAACATTAACACTCTTGACGCTTTGAAAATTAAGTAATACCATTTCTTCAATCTCATGCTCAGTTTGTCTAAAGTAGAAGAAAGTCTTCATCTAATGTGTGTGACTATTTCTACTTCTTTAAAAGAAAGAAAGGAGGATGTAATGTATTGCATGCACTGTTAACTTCTTCTAGCCTCAACCTATTTATCCTGTATTGATCCTTCATATTACACTCTGGTATTGAATACGACTACTTCCCACGCTCTCATGTCTGTCTTTTCCCACAATAAAATAGCGGGCTGTATTATTAACGCAGACCAACAAGTTGTTGCTTCTTTTCTCTTCATGTTTATATGCCTGTTATGTACCTTAAGCATCACGCTTAAGCCCAGAATATATTACACTTATATATAACATAATGTGTCAAATCCTATATCAGCTGAACCAAGAAACATCTCTTACATACCTTAAGAAATGAGAGTTGTCCCTGCCATTTGTAGAGGGCTGACTGGCCATCATTTCCAGAGGGGATTTCTGACAGTGAAGAAAGCCTGGCATCTGATGGTAGTGATGTAAGCACCATTATGTACACTTCCTCTCCAATATTTATTTGATGCCACGTTGATGTAGAAGTTGCGGCAGATTTGTCCAACTGAGCCAACACAACACGGTTTCTATCATTAGTGCTCTCTGCAGTGTCAGCCTGTGTTAGGAAATCCACACTGATTGTTCCAAATGTGCCTTGACTTCGCATGATGTCAAAAGTCAAAACCTGCTCATTCTCCTCAACAGTATATTTGGACAGCCTGATGAACAAAAATTGAAGTGTTTTACCTGCTACAGTAGTTTTCTTAAAACTAGGGGTGACAAATGTGTTCATGGAAAGAGTCCTCCTTACTGAATACTCATCTACTCATTATTTCTTAAAGAATATTTGATCAACGTGCTGGCACTAACAAATAATATGTTCTGCGGGAAACATCACCTTGAATATTTTTCTATTTGCCCAATACAAGAATGTGCCCTTTAAAATGGAAATAGCAGGATAATTGTATTGAATTAACCCTCTTTTTAAGTGTTCAAAATGGTTTTCAGAGAACAAATCAATGTCAAATGGTATAAATATTCTAATTATATCTCCTTCCATGTATTCCTCTTAAAATTTTCTCTCTATGTTTTTAAATAACAAATGTGTTTATAGTCTACAGTGCAACAGTGGCTATGGCTAATCAAAAAGGAAACAGTTGTACATCACGGAAGTAAATTAATTTTCATTTTCATTACATCTACCGTAAAAGAAGTCGTACATGGTTTTTTAACCCTTGGCATATAAATTTTTATAAACATTTGAGGTGCCACATCTCTGCTTCATGACAATTGATGAAGATGAACAAAAAAGATATGGGACAAATGAAAACCAACAGAATCACCATCAATGCTCACGTGTAACAAGAATTTCACAAATGATATAACTTTTCAACAGATAATATGAAAATGAAGTTAAATCTACTACAGAATGTACCATATACCAGTAACAAAAAGTAAATAGAGCATTAAAAATTCTGTACCTATTGGTTGATGTGAAGATTTGTAGAAGTCCATATGGGGCATCACTGGGCAACACTTCAATGGTACGAGAAATTTGACTTCCAAGTTGAGCATTACCAGAAGGAGAGTCCAGAAGGAGTGTGAAACTTTCTTTTAATTCAGGCTCCTCATCATCAATAGCAGTCAATACAAGCACAGCCCCTGACTTAAAACAGGAGAAGAAATTGACACATTGATGAACAGATAGACAGAAAACAGATACTGTAAGTAGAGAGAGATAGAGATAGATAAACAGAACCAAAAGACAAGAAAAGAAAAATATAAAAAATTACTCAATGTCAAATTGATCATTAAGTTAAAAAAACATACCTGACAGTTAATTATGTAATTGTATTCTTGTATACTGAATTGAAAACAAATGGTAACTGAAAAAAGAATGTAGAATAATATGGATTCTAACAATCACAGGGTCATTAGAATTGCTTTACTACATTTAGTTTTAAAATGGTCTGAGACAGTGGATATATGATAAATTCTTA
>JAOXNP010426085.1:0-33181 GCA_028571245.1 Chromodoris orientalis
TGTTGCTGTTGCTGTTGTTGTTGCTGTTGCTGTTGTTGTTGCTGTTGCTGTTGCTGTTGTTGTTGCTGTTGCTGTTGTTGTTGCTGTTGCTGTTGCTGTTGTTGTTGCTGTTGCTGTTGTTGTTGCTGTTGCTGTTGCTGTTGTTGTTGCTGTTGCTGTTGCTGTTGCTGTTGCTGTTGCTGTTGCAACTCACGCGCCTGCTGTTGCTGTTGCAACTCACGCGCCTGCTGTTGCTGTTGCAACTCACGCGCCTGCTGCGTGATATCCCGTTGCAGTCTATCATACTTCTGTCGTTGTCGCATTTCCCGTTCCTCGGCTCTTTTTTGTTGTGATTGTAATTCCTCCAACCTTTGGTTCACGTCTTTTTCTTTGCGTGCAAGCTCCTCTCTTTCCTTGCGTCTCGCGTCTTCTTCTTTTTCTTGCCGTTTCACGTCGTCCTCTCTCCGGTGTGTGAGATTATCTTCCCGTTCCTTAATATGTTCTTGTTGGCGTTCCAGTGCGTACCGCTGCTGGTTAAGGATCGTTTGTTGCTGCTGCTGTCGTATTTCTTCTTCTTGTTGTTGGCGAAGTAGTTCTGTTTGCTGATGTTGCAATTGTATCTGCATTTGTTGCTGATGATACAATACTTGTTGCTGGTCATGGACACGTCGTGCTTCTTCTTCATCTTCCTGTCGGTTCATTTGTGGCTGGCGTTCATCCGATGCTGGTATTATACTCATCAGATCGCCACTCGGGAGATCGAGGATCTGATCTGCGTTCATAGATTCATCTAATGCGTACACACCAATTCCTGGTGTCTGAACAACCATACGATGACTCCCGCCGCCTGGATTATACTCATCCGCTATATCTAAGCCGAGACTGAGCGCACCATCCATCGACAGCGGAGGGGCGTCGTCGAGAGGTAACTGAGCCGCTGGGATAGCTGGTTTGATCGGTGTTGGTCTTATCAAGGCTGGTCTGACTGGTTTGTCCACTACGATTGGCGACGGATTCGTTGGTGTGGTAATTAGCGCGTCTATGTTTGTCGTGACAGGGTCCGCGTCCGCGTCTATATCGAGCTCTTGAATGGTCGACATCGCGATCGCCATGGTCGTGTTGTCATCTATAGGAAAAGTAGACATGGGTCGTTGTATAATAGCGTCATTTTTGTCTTTGTTCGATAGCACGGGATTCTGCGGACGCGGTGGTGGAACACTTTCCGCTCTCAATCGTTCAGGTGGGAGAATTATATTACCCAAATCGAATCTTTCAGCCTCTTCCAATGACGTGTTGAGATCTACGTCGCCTAGATCGACCGCATTTGTCTGTTCCAAGAGCGTCGGAGCGTCATTCCTTTTCGGCGGAAATTCCCGCGCATTGCTTGACTGCGCGGGGTTGACGATCGTCGTCGCCGACGATGGCTTTGATACCGACGGTGTCGTTGTAGAAGACACCAAAATTGGTGCAGTAGATGACGCCGCTGTAGATTGTGCGGTTGATGATGTCACGGTGGCGGATGACGCCGTGGGTGTTGTTGCTGTCGTTACTGACGTCGATATAGTTTTTATTACATCGGCGACCGTTGATGTGACCGCCGTCGACGACGCGATTCCATCCGACGGCGTGGGTGGGTTGATTGTTGTCATCGATGAAATGTTTAGTCGACGGACAGGTACTCCTGTGTTGGATTGAGGTGGCTGACGCGTCGCGTTAGGCTCAGCGACCGCTGTTGAGGTGATGGATCCGGTACCGATCGGCTTTTTTGTTTGCGGTTTGGCGCTGGGTGTTGTTGTTGATGTCGTTACAGTGGTCGATACAGTCTTTGTTACATCGGCGATCGTTGATGTGGCTGGCGTGGCTGGCTTAATTGTTGTCGTCGATGACATATTTAGCCGACGTACAGGCTCTCCTGTTGGGTTGGATTTTGTTGGCGCACGAGGCGCACGACGCGTCATGATAGGCTGAGCGACAGCTGTTGACGTGCTGAATCCAGTACCGCTCGGCTTTGTCGTTTGTGGTTTAGCGCTCTTCGGATTTTTAGACAACCTCTCCGCAACTGTTCGGCTCCCAGCAGACATCGCCGCAAGTCTTCCTAAGTATGACTGCATATGTCCCACAATGTGTTCACCATCTTCTTTGGTTTCGTTTAATTCTTGAGTGGACGGACCATCGTACTTTAGGTTTTGCAACCCATCCTCGCCGACCGGTCCAGCCTTGTAGACGTCGCTGCCTCTAATTCGTACTTCATTCTTAGATTTTTCAAACTGTCTTGCCATTACCCGAGCGGCTCTCTCTCTTATCTGTTGTTTCCTCATCTCTTCCATCTCCATTTTTTCCTCTTTCGTTCTTACTCTATTCATATACACGACAGACCCACGACACACCTCTTCGTTACACCGAACCAGATCGCTTTTTTTGTCGACGACTTCGTTGTAGTTCCACGTAATTTCTTCGCCGGATTTGATATCCTTAATCGCCCTCAACACCTGTCTCGGATTGTTATCGTTATCAACGACAGAAATGTTAACCGTATTTGGATAGCAAGAATGATTGGCGAGTCGAGCATTATTACCCTTTCTGGTGGCGTCGACGACATTTCCGTATTCGTCTGAACTCGTATAATTCATCTTTGCGAGTGAGTAGAACATATCTCTGTGATCCGCCTCCTCAGCGGATATGTATTCTCCGGCGTATTCGATAACCCAAGACCCGTTTGGGATATCCTGTTCGGCGAATAATCCGCGATTATCGATGTCGGATTTATTCGCGCTGGTTTTCGGGTACGCGCTTTCGTCAAGAGCCCTATTGCCGCACATCTTGGGGTCACAGGAACATTTATCGTTACAAACGTGATCATATTCTTTGTAACACGGACACTCGGTCACCAAAATCGGCTCAGAGTCTGCGTTGTTGTACACCAATTTACACCCATTCTTACACGCGCAACCCTCGTTTCCTGTTTGTTTTGGATAATTAACGAATTCGTCATCGTCATCGGCAGCCCCCACAAATTGTACGGTGCCGCGTATCTCTTTATACGTTCTGGCGGTCCACTTGGTGCCGTTCAAACATGCTGCTATCCCACCTTTAAACACCACAACCTCTCGATCCGAATCGATGGCTCGAGTGCTCACAACGTACACGCTGTCCGGGGATACGACAAATTTAGCGTTCGACTTCTTTCTGTCAAACGTATACGTCACGTGCATTGCTATGGCTCGAGGGTCAGCGATCTGCGCCTTGTGGGTGTCGTCTACTTTGTACAGCAACACGTCCATATCGAAAGTATTATCCCAAATCGATGTTTTATATGGTCGAATGTCGCCGTCGTCATACCTAAACAAAACCTCACCGCTCTTTACCGCCTGCGTAGTCTCGAGCGTATACAATTTCGACGGTTCGATCGTACCTTTGAGAAGCGCGTCGAAATTTTTTACGCGTCGCATCGTCACTTTACCCTCCGAGAGCAGCACTTCTTCGTCGATGTAGTCATCGTTGTCAACTTCGCTTTTAGCTTTGTAGTTGTCATCAGCTTTGGTCACGTCTTCGGAATCTTTCGGCTCCGCGGACGACGCCGGGTTGCGTCGTGTCTCTTTACTTTTTTTAGGTTCCTGCTGCTCGTTGTCGGTCGACGGACTGGATTGCGCGGTCACCCTACGCTTCCGCGTCTTTGTTTCGTTTGTGGACGTTATTGTCTCCGCAACGCCCGACAGAACAGATTGTAGGTTCGTCAGCCGCCTCGGGATTGCCCGATCATCTGCGGACGTCGTTGTCGTCGTCCCCGTGTCGTCCGACGAAACGGATTGCGGGGTCGTCGTCCGCCTCGGGGTCGTCCGATCGTCCGCGGACGTCGGCGCTTTCGTGAGTGCAGTCGACTCCGATACAGTCGACGCGGTCGTGGATGGCGTTGCAAGAGGTTGTGTGCTAGCGGTTGATACCCGCACGTCGTCTTTGTCGACAACAGTGGTGTCGGGAGATGCCGGTATAATGTCAGCGTAATCCATACCAGCGTCCTTTTTTTTCTTTTTCTCCCTCTCTCCACCGACCTTCGATCGTTTCGTGCCGACGTTTGCGCTGTTGGACACAAACTCGGCGTCCAGTCGGAGGGAGAGTAGGTCGGAATCCCGACCGGTTCGCTTCCGGCGACCCCCACCCTCATCATTGGCGTCTTCATCCATACTAACTCAGTGCGAACGACGATAGTGATGTGAAACAATTTTAATTTTTATTTCAAATAAATAAATAGTTACCGTAACAAATTAGTTCTGGCTATAAAATATTGACACGGTTCATCATCAATATCCGTAAGGTGCTGAAACGGCACGGATGCATAATCGTTGATGGCTCCGGCGATCCTCTGCCTCGTGATAGTACCGTTCAGGTGCCTGTGTAGATCCCCGTTCACCGCATCCTCAGTCGCTTCGATGTCCAACTTTTGTCTCAGAGCCAACGTCTCCGCGTCGATTTTCGCTATCTCTGAATTGTTCCTGAGGTCTTTAATTCTCAACGCCTCTTCGTATCTCTCGTGTTGCTGTGTCTCGCTCACTTGTCGGAGGACTAGCTCAATTATGTCTTTTAGGTTTGATATATTGGAACTCTTGATGAGACTGATGATCTGTAACGCCGATGTTATTCTCTGGAAATGCTCAGAATCGGACTCATCGGGAGCTTTAGTTGACGCTTGTATTCTCGCTTCCAACACCTCGAACGTCAGAGTGCTCGGATAATAGCCGAGATACGTGTGGACGAGCTCCAAATACTGCGTCACTAGCTTTTGAACTGGCGAATTACCTTCCATAACAGCCTTGACGCCTATCTTCTCCCAATTTATACCGTTCAAGATCTCCGTCGGATACTTACTCCGCGCATTTCTGACGACTCTTGACCTCTGATACAATCGTGGCGTCGCTTTCTTCACACCATCTTTCAGCTTCGGCACGATATTGGTTCGTATCCTCCTCGACCCAGATGTCGGGGCCAATACGACGTTCGCTTGCACCTCACCCTCAGCGACGTCGTGTTCCAGGGGTATCTCTGGAGCGTCCGCGTATTCCTCTTCATTCTCATCTCTTCCTCCGGCTGAGTCGTCGGCAATATCACCGTCGCTATCGTCCATCTCAGTTCTCTTCTACGTTATGCGATAGGGCGACGAGTTGTTGTGCGTCCTGATCGTCCGCGTTAACAAATAAGTACATCAGGTGTTTGTATTCTCCTTTGTCCGAGTTTAATATTAACTCTCTCATCAACGCATCGCAGTACGACGCGAAGATGACACGGGGACCTTTTCTTTGCACGTACACGCGGTCTATCAGCGGTGTGGCGTTGTACCTGAACTGAAAGAATGGAATTACGATGGACTCCATGACGGCATCGAAGTTAGTGTTCCACGTCTTGACGCCGTGATTGTCGAGGGATGAACTGGACGGGATTACTCCGTCCATGAAATGTTTCCATCTCTGTCTCAACGCGTCGCGCATATTTTCCATGTGCTTATCCGATATGGGTTCTTGTATTCTCGCCTTCCTGAAATGTCCGCGAACGACAAGAAGTTGTGGCTTGACCATCGTGTCACGCCTCACTATTCTCTCGGCCTCATGCGTTCCGTTGCACATACGCCTCCTCTTGGCTTCGGACTCCATCATACTGATCTCCGCGTATCGCCGCATGTCTTGGACGTGTCTATGCATCTGTATCAAGTTCTCTCTTTTCACTCTCTCTTCGTCGGCTCGCTTCTTCCTTTCCAACTCTCTCTCGGTGTGCTCGGATATCGCACTCTCTCTGAGCTTATTCACCCGATCGACAGTTTTGTACCACGTGTCTAAAGCGTCACCATAGGTTTTGTGCAACTCGGCGTTCTGCGCGGTAGTGTGGTCGTTCGCCAGCTTGGCGAGATTGAACATGTCTCGGAAACGAGACGTCTTGCTGGCGGGATCTGACGAGACGGCGTCCTCAGCCGATGACGTCTTTGACTGCTGTTGGGTGTCAATACCGTCGCTGATTTGCTTCAACGCTTTGTCGTACGTGTCAATAACGTTTTGTAACGTTTCAGCTTTCGATTCTCTCATCGTCTGTAACATCTTCATGAGCGCGGACGATTCGTCGAATACGCTCTTGAACTCCCCTCCGGTCATCTTACTGTCGAGAGTAGCCATAATTTGTTGCAGGTCAGTGCTAACGCTCTCTAAATTTCTGTCGGCCTTTGCGTCGCGCTTCATCTTCGCCACGTTTTGCTTCGTCACCTGCATCTCGAGTTTCTCTAACGTGCGTCCTATTTTTGCCAGCAGTTCTTGATTCACTTTCAATTGTGTTTTCAGAGCATCCTTGTACGCCTGCATGTATCTCTTGGTGTCGACGAGCTTCGCCTTCGTGACGTCAGCGTCCATTATCTTTTGAAGATTAGCCTCCTGAAACTTCTCGAACTGCCTTACGATCTGAGCGTAATTAGTCTTCAGACTCGTGAATGCTTCCTTGGATTTTCGCATGGAATCCAAATAATTGGCGTAGATTTCATCATTAACGCCGGCGTCGTACACATCTCGGTACTGGTCGCCTCTGGACATGAATGGTATGTCGTTAGAATCGTCATTGTGAGTATCGACGGTAAAAACAGCGTTCGCCACGCCAGCTCTCTCTTCCGCACTTCCGGCTGCACCCCCGAGGGACGACGTAGTTACTGACACGAGCTTTTCCATCTTGTTTAACAACGTCACCATACCGTCGAACAAGTTCTTGGTGACGTCCAAGGTGTCCTGAGCGCTCGAGTTGACCACGACGTTCACTCTCTTTTCGTAATCCTGAAACGTCCCTTCCACAGTTTCACTATTCACGTTTATACCCATATCGGTCATTTGATTCTCCATAATCTTTATCATCGACCCCATGGTGGTCACGCCTTCGTCCGTCATTTTTAGTAGATCCTTCAGAGGCGCTAGTCCTACCGCACCACCACCGCCACCTTCGTCATCATCGTTCAACATGCGCTCTGTCCTCCTCTCTATCTGAATGTTAATGGCGTTCATGCTCTTGTCTAGCTTCTTCAGCGCGTTAGCGCAACTGCTATTGACTTCGTCGACTTTCTTACCGGCCCGATATAGCGCTTTATTTTCCACAACCATATCCTTCAGTAACTCCCGGCGCAAGTCATTGATGTGTTTGGTGTGACTCGACAACTCGTCCTTCAGTTTGTCGACCAGCTCATCGTCGGCACTCTTCGACCCGCGCTTCCCGAAGGTGGAAGCTTTCATGTACGGGTAGTGAGGAGGTCTGACGACTCCAGACAAGACAATTCTGCTCTTATCTCCGTCTTTGATGGTCTCGTAGTACTTGACACGATCGTCCGCGTCAGCCAGTTGCCTCTTCCAGGCTTCCGCTTCGTCGCGATCCCTAGCTTCCTTAGCAGCTTTATCCCCGATCGCAGCATAACCCGACGCCTCGTCCTCCGTCAGATCTTTTTCTTCAACCACGATGTGACCCGGAGCGGAGAGGATCGAGTTCTGGACGTGCGTCATGTCTGAGTACGTATACTCGGCCTTCAGCAGCTGTTTCACTTTAGTATCGAACGGTAACTGGCCGTCAATTTGTCGAATCTTCACATCCCTGTCATGCACATAGTCCCACCCACTCAGGCCGTTGGTGCGGTTGTTGCGGACGATGATGACGGAATGTCTGTCAATGACTTCCCTTCGAGACTGCAGCCATTGTTTCTGTCGGTCATCGTTCTTACCGCACGCCGGTACATCCCTGTATGGTATGATACCCAGACACAACGTGTATTGTAACATGTCGCTGATGGCCGGTCTGATATTCCCTAAGCTTCGCACGGCGTCCTGAATTCTCTTGTACCACGTGTCGTACAGAGTATCCTTTATTGAATTAACTCTGAGCCGCAGGGATTCGTCGAGTTTCTCTCTCATTCTGTCGTCGTCACCCGCACCACCACCGTCTTTATATCTCTGTTCCAGAACGGTCATGTCGTCTAATAGGTTCGCCGCCTCGTCGAAATCATGAAATTTATCGATGAAGTGTTTGATCGCGATGAACACGAGAAATATGTGTGGATCTAACTCCGACCACATCTTGAGGAATATCTCTGACGAGCCGGACCACTGTACGTTGTCTTCCTTAAATGAGTGCAGGTTGTTCAGCATTTGAAACGTATCCATCGTCGGGACGGTGGGAAACACAATCTCAATGTCTTTGACGACGTCGAAAGGGTCGACATCTCGCTTCCTCTTTCCCACATGTTTCGATTTCAGGGCGTCAGACACAGTCCGTTCCACAAACTTTGCGGCGCTCTCAGCTTCCCGTGCAGAACACCATCTGGTGTGTATAGGACAATCTCTCTCCAAGATTCGTTGAGTCATAAACCAGGGTTTGCTCAACGCCTTTCCGTACTCTTGAACGTACATGATACAGTCGTTGGCTTCGGCGTTCTCTTGATCCGTCATAGCGCACCTTGGAACACCTTGTCGTTGCTCCTTCAGATACGTTTGTCTCGCGCCAGACAGGAGCGCGGGTGTCATGTGGTCGATGAGGGTGATCTTTGGATTCCCGCTAGACTCTCCGACCTGCGGTCTGTTGTGGTCTACTGATACAGACAGCGCCATGGTGATTAGACACGTCTTCGGCGTCGAGCAGAGCTCGCTTCTTTGACGTGTCCACGTACAGCGTACCGAACGTGTCGTGTCCGAGGCACTCGACTACCCGACGAATAGGGCAGTTGTACACCTCCTCTGGTGCCGGTAATAGTTGCCTGACTACATTCCACGCGCCGCCTGTGTCCTGAGTAGCCTTGAATATGGCGTAGAACTGCGATGACTCATGCACGTACCTCAGCGCTCTATACTGTCGACAGATGTACACGGCTTCGTTACCGAGTCTGAAACAATCGTCGGTAGGGCCAGAGAAGGCAATGTGACCGTCGTCGTAGTCGGAGGCGCGTATCCGCCCGGGTTGATTGATGCGTAACTGAGTGTGTATGATAATTCCAGCCAGGCCGTCAAGCGCGAATTGTATATCTTTGACCAGAGCGCAAGGTTGTGCTGGATCTGTAATATTAATAAGAAAGAGTTCCATGTTTCCGACGTTTCGGAATCAGACGGGCGTACCGTACAAATAGTTGTCAGCTCTAGAGATGGATGTCGATGAATTGAGAACAGACACGTTGTCACTGTCCGCGGACATAGCAAAATACGTGCTAAGCGACTCAGGTCCGCCAATCGTGGATCGCGTGGGTCGCCTGTGCAATGCTATGAACGACATGTTACTTGAAATCAGCGCCAACAAGAGAGTGCTGACCGTCCGAAAGTATATGACTGAGTACTACGACAGTCACCCTGTGGAGTCGGAAAGGGATCGGTTGAATTTGTATGTGGCGACGGCGGACGAGGCTCTCAGGTCTGACTTTAATCCGGACGTCGACGAAATAAACTGGGGGAGGATTGTTGCGATCTTGTACTTGGCAAAGTTCTGGTTTCAACTCTTGGGGTGCATGGACGACGACGCGGTTCGTTTCGTCGGAGCCTACATAGGCGGGAAGTGCGGGTCGTGGATACAATCAAGAGGTGGATGGGATGATTTTATTGTGTTCGCATACCCCGCCGGACAGAATGACGCGAGCCAAGCGTCACAGTCGGCATCATCAACGCTAGGCACTCTGTTCGTGGTCGGCGCGTGTCTCGCTATGCTCACTCACAGCATGATTCATTGCCTGTGACGACCTGCAGCACGTCTCGTGAATTAGGTAACCGCTAAAGCACGAGCAAGACACGTACACGTGTACCGCCTTTCCGCCTTCTTTGACACTCTTACACGTATATCGCATGTTTCCATACTCCCCGCAGTCAGCATCTGTGAAGTAAACGGGTCGCTTGGCGTCCGAGCAAGAACACACTTTCGCGTTTAAGAATATCAGTTCGTCTCCGCAGCTCTTGGATGTACCAACATCTATCTCATCGTCACACATCTGACACAATATATCTCTGGATCCCCACACCAAATCGCCAACCATGACCGTCGTACAGAACGTGATATGCTTGCTGTTGACACGTTGGAGAGTTCGTAGCAATTTATTGGCGCTCGGAACATCAGTAGTGATTGTAGCGGTCGCGTCGATAGGCGACTGCACGTTGGATAGATTAATTCTATGTCTCCAGTCACCATGGCGATACACAGTCGAAACCAAGAAAGATTCTTTTTGCGCCATAACATCCTCGGTGACGTAATCACGGACGTCTTTTCTCGGGAATCTTGCAGTCAGGTGGTGATTAATCGTCGCAAAATCATGTCGACGACACTGATTGATGTCTTGACGACCAATACCGGGAGATCGTTCGTCTCTCTTTAATGCGCGTTTAGCTGGTGACTTGGATAACTTGGCGACCAAGTCGTTTGTAGACACCACATCCACCAACTCGTCGCATAAACATTGGCTGCAGAATCGTCTGTTTTTTGAGCATCCGAACGAGACGTGCTGCGCGGACGCATTTTTCTGATTTACACACACGTACTTCTTCTGTCGTTGAGTCTTCATACTTGGAAGGAGAAATGATAGTTTTTTGGGATGCGCGGGATATTTATACGACAGGATGAATAATGTTAGGTTTTTTTCACAATGCGAATACATGCTAACAAATAGTCAAATCATCCAATCGTACGAACGTCCTGCGAATGTACGATCGCATTGTGAAAAAAACCTAACAGTACAGTTTGCTCGACCAATCACAACGTTCGCGTGTTAGCACAATTTCTCACCGCGAATATAATCTAACATCAGGCTATTCTGATTGGCTATGAGAGCGGGACGCGTGTTACCAACACGAATGCGTAATAATCATCGATCAGTCTCATGTCGTCCTGAGGTATGAGCGGTCGCAAGAGAACATTCTCTTGTGTGCAGCGGTGTGTTTGGCGCGAACACGAATTGAACCAGTACGACGCTACGCCGACTCCACATCGACGCAGCTCCGTCAGACTAAGAGGCAGCAGAGCGACTGTAACGTTTTGTAGATGACAGCGATGTCGCAGTTATGTCTATGACGCCTCTCAAAGCATTTCTGCCATACGGTGCTCAATACGTGTGTGCATTCGGAGATCTGAGACTTATTCTGACGGCAGACATCCCCCCCCTCGCCTCTCGGAACCACATCGTTGACGTTATTCAAGCGGTTGACTCGACCGAACTAAAGCTATCGGGTAGTGGATTGCACGCGGAAAGACTTCCATGGGACATCTTAAACAGTCATTTCAACCTCTGGACGCCGCATGCAGGTGTGTTCGAGGATAATTACCGTTTTGGACAACGATTCTTATCTTTTCGAGACGTGACTAGGAGACGAATCGTATCTTTCAACAAAGTCACTACCTATTTAGACGCAATACAGTCGGCTGTTGACGTAGCACCTCGTGAGAATTGTCACTGTTCTATTCTACAAGCGAATTGTTTCTCGCCACCAGACACACGCGGCAACCCCGAGCGACTGTACAAGGAGTATTATTTGCTGGTCAGATCGACAACGGGAACTCTGCGACATCCCATCAGCCTACCGTTGGGGGTGACTTTCAACGATGAATGCTACTGACATCAAGGCTGTCGTCTCCTGCGAATTGGACAAATGCACAAATCTGAGCATCGTCGGTACAAACCTGCCTCTGCCGACCGGAATACGCTATCATTCCAACCTTAATGATGTCAACGACTACGTTTTGACTGATGCGCTGAGCGTCGATAGATCTATTCTGTTCACTAGTAAGATTCTCCCGATACTCAAAGAATTCGGTATTACCAAACAGCGAACCCAGCGCCCGCCGACTGACGTATACGAGACGAAATCGGACACTTACATGTTGGACTACGCACGATTTATGCCGATACGCGACGTGTGCATAACTCACGGATATCACATCCTCCACGGTTGGACGACGGCGATGAAAGAGGCGACCGATTGGAGCTCGACGACAGGTAATGCGGCGGTCTTGGGTGTCACGTACGTCAACCAGCAGCGCCCCTTTTGCAGATACACAGTCCTATACGCCGTGTTCAGAACACCGGATGGTGCCTGCGGCGCCGTTCGATTTGCGACTATTTGATGTATATTTGTACAAAATAAAGTTTCCTAATTATTTATGTGTCGAGTTTCTCGTTTGTGTTTGGTATACATTAATCCTAACTATGATGCGCTATCTGTTGATACTAGCGCTTTTATGCGCGACGTCCAGCGCGTTCATCAACAATTTTAGGTTCAAACATTCTAACACCTTCACAGGCAACCTACTACCGTTCAAGGTCAGAATCACCGGGTCGTACTACCTGGACGTGCTGGGTACGCCGCAGCTCTCGTCCTTGTCCGGAACGGCAGACGAGGCGGTGATCAACACTCAGTCTCTCTACACGGCCCAACTTCCGGTCATATGCGTCGGAGATACTGCAGACATGATCGCGAAAATTGACAAGACGACGATCGAGGGTCTCAAAAGTAAATTGGTAGCGCTGGAGAAACTGACGGGCCAGGGGAAAACGCAGGACATTGAGACTCTGATGAGCGGATGGACGCCATTCCTCGACATACTTCCAGAATACGAATGTTCACCCCTCACGTTGGTACCATCCGCGGACAACGCGACGAAGGGGTACACATTTACTGAGGAATACGTCTTCAACGAATACAAGTCATTGATTTTCATGGACCAGCTTGGCGTAGGTCAGTTCTCCTACAAGAGACAGTTGAAATCAAAGCATTCCAGTCACGTTTCGGGTAACCCCATACGATTTTGCGGCGGGTCATCGTACACCGGTGAGATGTTTACGATAGAACCGCGTCCAAAATGTCCGCTCACTTCAACAAAAGAGAATAGACACCACGGACGCGCGGTTATCACGGTGTACAAACCTAACATCGTCAGCGTCCGCAGGAACGTAACGAGGTGTCTTCAGCGTGTCACTCACGTTCACGCGTACGAAAACGTATTCGGTACTTCGAGAGATGCATGGAGGAAGTCCAGGAGCGTGGGTACGACAGTGGAAGACTGCAAGAGATGGAGGGATCACAAGACTGCGTGTTCCACGTTCGACCGCGTAATGAGAGAAGACCGAGACGACCTGGACGGCGACTACTATATCGATCATCCGGAGGTATGCACGTTTGAGAAGACCGTGTCGCAGAACAATGCGGCTGGAGAGTACAAGACGGAACCGTATCTGGATTTCGATTACGACGCCGGGTCCACCAACGCGTACGACATGCGGTCCGCGACGTTATCCATGGGGTTCATGGAAGTTGCGATGCCGACGGTAACGATGGTCACTCCGTGGCTGAACATCCCGAAGGATCACGAATACAAGGGGTCATATCAGATCAACAACATCACTGTGATCTGGGAACCCTTCCAACCCGACGATCTTTGTCTGTACGTGCCGAGATTCAGAGGAGAGGTTTCCTACATTAAGTACAAAAAAGGTGACTACGCCACGGAGGTTGATCCGAATTCTGACATCGAGGACTATACCCTGTTCCTCATTGCAGATCAATACGGCGCCGCGTTTAACGTTGAGAGCGGACAGGTCATCAAGGATTTGTCTAAATTGAATTGTATGCCCCACAAGACCGATTACAGAACAAAAGTATATCAGACGGGATCCGATCAGATAATCGTCGTAACTGTGGTGGACGAAGGGTATGTCGACCGTCACGACACCAGTCACATTCCCGAAGATATGCGCCATCAGGGTAGCGAGGAACAGGCCCACGGGGCGTATCGGAGCATCAAATACGACGGCAACACAAAGACTGTGACAGGTATCGATCACGACAACGAAAACTCTGCCGAAACTACCAAGCAGGGCGACCCCAACAAGACGTACGATCTCAAGAAACACTACAACAGTGTGAAGCGAACGGATAGTAGTGGAACGGCGCCTCCGATTACGGGCGAACCGGACATCACTCAAGCGCAAAACAACCCTACGACCGTCGAGGTTCTGAATTACCTGAACTACAAGAGGGCTGAAATTCAGAGACATAATCTCCACGTCCGAGCTATGCAAAACTGCTTCGTAAACCAGATTGATTGGGATATGTACGTGCAGCTTCTGGACATCAATCCCAGCAGAGCTATCAGCAACAGAATCAACACCGCCGTCGAAGCTTCGTTGGGTGGTAACGGGTTCTATAACGTGAAGAGATGTGAGCTGGCGCTGGATTCGGTGATTATCCCGACCCTGAGGACGAACTCAAGTGAACCAGTTACAGTTAATGGCGAGCATTACACCGTGTCGCAGCTTGTTAAACACATGGGTGTGACCCCCGACCCTGATAAGTGTTTCTCGATGCCATTGTTGGTATTCACGTCCAAGCTGACCGGAATTCAGGTGGTGGGTCAGCTGACATTGGAGGGTTTGATCAACACGCAGAAAATCAGCTACCTGGAAGCGTGCACCAGGGATAAAGCGTTCGTGTTTATGGTCAACGACAACGGTCATTTCTTTTACGATTACACGTTCAAGTTCTCGGAGACCGTTGCCAACATCCGCAATGCGACCGAAAAGTTTTTACAGGCGTCCGCGCCACCTTCCGTGTCGGCCAGATCTGTGAGGGAGCAACAGGAGATGGATAAACAACACGATCTGAGCAAGATTCACATCCTCACCATCGTACAACCCAAGAACCTGAAAGAGAAAGAATACCAGCATTTTCCAACCGGTTTGTTCAGCAACGACATCTACAGTCTGGCCGAACACCAATCGTCAGCTCTGGGTATCATGAAAGTGATGGAAGAACAAAATTTCGAGCGCTTCTCAACACTACAGTTCTCCGAGACGTGGAATCGCCGTAGGAGCAGTCACGACGCGGGCATCTTTTCTGGTTCGGGTAACTTTCTGTCCGGCGCTGGTGACTTTTTCATGAAGGCTGAGACCGGCGGAGGCAATCTTCTCTACGGATTGGGTGGTGGGGTGGGTCAGGTCCTGGGCGGTGAAGGAAAGTTACTAGACGGCGCTGGGAGCGGCGCAGGAAAATTACTGGACGGCGCTGGTTCGGGTATCGGGAAGGCGAGTAAGGGATTCTTCGACGGTGTGGGAGATGCTCTTTCAAGCACCTTGATGGCTCTCGCTTTACCTTTGGTGGCGATTATCGTACTGGCGATCATAGCGGTCTTGGTGTACAAGCATTTTAAAGGTAAAGATAAAGATATAGATAAAGATTTCGACCACGGAGACGAAGCGCCACCCCAAGCGCCGCCTATAGGTGGTGGTGACATTCCAAAGATCCCATTAGGCAATTTCGTACCACAGGCGGCTGCGGCAAACAGAGCCATCGACGTGTTGAATAAAACCGGCGCGAGTGGTGTTGTGAGAAGAAATGCGGGACAAGTAGCTCAGTCATTCTTGGCTCCTCCCCGAGGACGCCGGTGAGATTACTATTTGTAACGGATTACTAACTAGTATGTGTCGCGTATTTTTTTTTCGTTGAGACATTGACAGACATCACATCCGCCATGGGATCACACCTTGTAATGACGACGTCGTGTATTATATTCGCGGCAACAATGATCGTCGGCATCGCGTCACAAGAGTGCGATGTGTCGGATAAGACACGCTGCGACATCAATACAACTCTTTGTGTGCCGACCAACAGCTCATTCTATTGCAAATGCAGGTTGGATAAACTCAAGGACTGTCAACTGCGTCCCGATTATCGTATCCTGGATCCGGACGTGTACCCTTGTTGTTCTCATATCACCTCTAACGGTGCGTGGCTGGTGGAAGTGCATACGGCGGAGGATGGTGAATTAGCCGCGGTGGAACACGTGGCGTGTATTCACCTGATGAAAAATCGCATCCCGTCCTACACAGAACACTCGATACCCATCGAAACTCAGTCCGATGAAGTAAGGAATATTCAGCTGACACTGGCTGCGTACTATCGGGACAAGAATCCGCACGATACGGCTAGATTCTCCATCAAAGAGGGGGGGTGTTACAAAGAAGTCGTGTTCGGGGATTACTCCACACGATCGTCTGACTCGTCAACTGCCATGTATTACTTCGCCGCCGAGAAGGGACATCTCTATCGAGACGGCGACACGTGTAGAGTCATACCAAGAGGTACGAGTGCGGATGACATGATCGGACTATCGGCATTAAACCATACCATCGACGTAGACTCGGCGACCAACACGACCAAACCGCACTTGAGTACCACGTGTCGCAGCTCAGCCCCTGCTGTATTATCATCATTCTTATCATTTGTACTCGCATTCATCGCCATTACACCCATTCTATGTTGCAAATAAAAAGTATGACACACAACGCTTGATTTGTCTACATTCTTTATTTCAATTGTGACTGCGTGTTTTCATTATTCATTTCAATTCTGGTCGCCGCAGAGCGACAATACGTCAGCACTCAGCATAGTTGTGACTGCGTGTTCGTAACACACCATCGCTTGTCTGCGAACAATCTCTTGAGACAACTCCAACAGAGGCGCCTTGGGTATCTTGAACGAGCACAAAAGCATGTATTGAAAGTGATAAGACGAGTCGTCACACACGTCTTCACCTTCCTGTGTGACGTTCACCAATGGAACATGAACGTCAATATCGTCGCCCTTCACGAAATGTTGAGTTACGATAGCTTCCGACAGAACCTGCTTACCTAATGGACTAGTAAAGAGTTTGATGTATCTCTCGCTTTCTTCTTTCTCGTATTTGGTCACAGTCAAGCGAGTTGGGTCGAATTCAGGCAAATCGTCGGTCTTCGTGATCAGGGTCCATTCTGTAGATTCGATCACGCGATCCATAATAGCCTTCGTCAGACTTTCGGGAAACACATTACCGAGCCTAACGGCCATGCTGAAGGAACTGGTGATATAGTTAGGTTTGGTATGGACGAACATGTCGTCGAGCGAATACTCTCGGAGCATCTGTCCAGGCAATGCAGTCGCTTGTTTGCTAGTCTTGATCTCAACTATCCCCTTCACATACTCGCCATCCATGAAATGTGTCTTTCGAGCGTCGTCGACGACCGCCTGTGTGGGGATCTCAATCACAGAGCTGTCATCGTCATTGTCATCGACAGATGAGCCCGTCAGATCCTCGCAGTCGACAGATTCCTTCGTATTGTTGTCATTCACAGAGGTTTGATTCTCCTTGTCAGCACAATAGTCCTCACACATGATGAGTAGGTCGGGGGTGGAGGTAAATAGGTGAGAGAGGAGACTCATAATCTTCCCGGGTCCGTACGTGAACAACTGCAAGACAGTGGTGATGATGACGTTGGCGAGTCTTTCACCAACTCTCCCCTTCACTTGTTCGACGAAAGGAAAGTCTCGAGTTTTCCGGATTCCTCCCAGTGTCACGGGTATCATTTCTGGCACCCTACTAGAGCACGCCGTGAGCATGTCCAGGTTTCCGTGGTTACCGCAGAAATAGTTCTTCGACTTGAGCCATTGGTCGGTGTTCGATTTTGTGAGAATCTCGAGGTTCTTAGCAGCTTCTAGTGTAGTGTGTGGTCTGGTCTCGTCGCTATCCGCATAGAAACATTTTGTAATCTCGTAACAGTCACTGTCCGGTGGTTGCCGAGCCATGGTTGACAGCATGAATTGATTCATATATTCAACCACATCAGTTGTCGAAGCCGTTTGTGTTGGGGTGGGTGGTGGTGATGGTGAATCTGGCGATTCAATCTCAGGAACATCATCCGCATCGGCATCCAATCTAGGCATTTTCAGGGGAGTGTCATCCCACGTCAGTCGTCGTCGTCGACGAGAGATTCGTCCGGCCGCTCGGGGAGCCATGGGGACTTGTATAATTATCGGTTGGTCCGGAGTTACGCCGATCTGGCGCGATAACGCGGGTCTCCCATCGGCTTGATCGCATTTCTTTGCGGGTTCAGGCGATGGTTCGCTGTAAATTTGCGTGTCACCATCAGACTCGTCTCCACTCCCTTCGTCGGTCGAGACACCCATCAGATGTTCAGGAGTCTCTGGTATCGATTGTTGGGGTTGGTCTTCTAGCATACGTTGTTGTTTGTCTGGTGTCTCGACCACCAAAATCGACGGACTCTGTGGGTTTGGATCCACGTTCTCTTGGTCGAGGAAATAACATTTGCTGTCGACAGAATCACCCATATTCTGATCTATAGTAGTAGTGCAGTAGTAGTAGTAATAGTAGTAGCTCTCTGTCAAACGACGTATGTGGCGATGAATCCCAAACTCTGTGGAGCGTGGTTATATAGAGGATGTACATGTTACTAATCTTTTGAAGTGCGAAAAATTTCTAACACTAACCAATGAGAAATTAGTAATGTTAGAATTCTATCTCAGCGAGGATGACTTATTCACATCGGCGTTTTTCTCAGCCAATGAATGCTCAAATGTTAGATTTCTTCCGTAGCGTGGGTTATTTGTTCACATTATCTTCCATTCGAATGTTACTGTATCCCCACAAATACGAAGAAACACTTACATTACTATCAAGACGCGGCTTGAATCCGCAGGTAAATTTTCCCAAAACCGCGACAACCCATTAACATTACTTTTAAGCCGCGGCTTGAATCCGGTAGGACATTACTTTCAAGACGCGGCTTGAAATCAAGTCACGACTTAGATGATGTTAGTTATCCGTCACACTGCGGAATATTTCTAACTTCGGCCTGTCTCAACGCCCAACCTTCCACCAGCATACTGACTAAGTCGGCGTTTATAGAGGCGGCTGGTTTCGGGAAATCGCACGCGCGAGTCGACCTGAGAGAACTCGCGCGAGGAATATTGCTATTTACAGTTTGTAAGAGTTCATACAGGGCGCGGGTCTCTCGAGGCGGCAAATCTGTCAACCGGCGCGGGAAATTACCAGAAAGAGTTGCTATTTCTTGTTACGCGGGCCGCGCCGAACTTTGTGTTGACTGTGTTGGCTGTGTACTTTTGGTGGCTGTGCACAGACATCTCAGGTCGATTTGTTTATACACGACGGCTCAAGATGGATGTTGACCAACTGATCACTGCAGTTTTCAACAGACCGTTAATATGGGATAAAAGAATGAAAGAATATGCTAACAGGAATCTTGTGGAAAAAGCGTGGAAGGAAATCAGCCTGCTTTTGTTTATTTCATGGACGCTGATTGTCCTCCTTTTTTCAGTGTCGAGTAACATAAACTTTGTGAGACTGCTGTCTAACAATAAAAAGTCTTCAAGAAAAGAAGCCATTTTATCTTTTTGCTACTGCAAGGCGTAGACTGCATGTGAAGTGTGTGTTGTCTCGTCTCGTCTCGTCTGGCGTTTTCACGCTTTTGCTATAAACACCAACCGCGCGAGTGATTAGGCGCGGGTTTTATAGCGCGAGTAACCAGCCCGCGGCAACCCGCTACCCGCCGCCTCTATAAACGAAGCCTAACACCAGACAGAACATATTATTCAATTCGATGAATGCAAAACAATAACAATAATATTCGTAACATTAACTTTATTTGTTGCTGGTCGATTCATAGAAAAAACAAAGCAGTCATTTTATTAATGTCCACTCTCATATCCTTCCTGTGTGGCATTATGAATTTAAACCGGTCAGTCGTCACGTCTGTCCACATAGCCAATCCCGCATGACGAGCGAGAGTCTTCAGTCGTTTGGATTGATCTCTCTCAATCTCGTGTTCATCCACCAGCAGGCGAGTCATGTAGTCCACACTCACCCAATCAACATCTGACACGTGTTGTCTTGTCGTCATGAGACCTTGTAATCCATCCATGAGGGCTACAAAGTCATCATACGACCGAACTCCACGTTCTCTTGTACAATTGACTTTGTATAACTTTCGCCTAACGTTCTCCATCATGATCGCCACATCACAACACTCAGCCATCTCCCTCTCAAACTGCAATAAATTAACAGCGCGAGACTCAGTCGCACCGTCAAATTTGTTGAGACATATCACCCACTTCCTCAATACGTCGCGTGAAATATTCGAATATATATAAAAACATTCTGCGAATTTCCCCGACAGCAGTTTGAGCATCGAAACGACGCTTCTCACAGTATCCACTCGTTCGTCGCGCGACGAACCTCTGAGAACGTCTTTGAGTACGTCCAGGTCGAACGACGTATATGTGTTCACGATTCGATGAACTTCCGATCGATACACGTCGCAGACCATCATCTCTCTTTCGGGGTCAGCCAGCAATTCTTCCATCCACAGTTGCGCCTCGTTGCTCGGGCGGTACTCGACGCGCTCGTCGCTGGACATTGTGGTCATCAGTAGCTGCACTAGGACGTCGAAGAACAATCTCGGAGACGCGTTACACGATTTTTCAACGTTGGTATAATGATAGATCAGAGAGTACAGGCTGTTCTCGTCGATGTCAGGTTGGAGTATCTGCGGTGAGAGCGTCCGATTTGTGTCGAGGAGTCTGTCGATGTAATTATGTTCGTTCTCTGCGTCCACCGATAAATCGTTCGTGACTCTCCTCATATGCTCGACAGCCAAACCAGTCCCCCTGAGGAAATAATCTGTCGGTGGTTTCCTCCTGCCAGCGACGAATATGTTTAATTGCGTCATCCTCCTGTTTCTCCCTATCGCCTGATACAGGTCTGTGAGACCCGGAGTGGTTTCCACAGACGTGTTGTCCACTATCAAGAATGTTTCCGTAGCCCAAGGAAAATTGAAATCGACCCCGACGCTGATACACGTGGTGTGTACGAGACATCTCTTGTCGGCGAGATACTCTTGGGGGTTGTTCATGAACGCCACTTTGACATCGTCCGCTGTGTCTCCGGTCACCACGAGCGTTTTTCGTCGACCCACCAGCTTCTCAACGTATCGGCCGACCATATCGGCCGTCGACTTAGTGTTGCAGATAATCATGGCGTTGTCTTTTCTGTTCTTCAGCACCCTCTTCAGGTGGTGGCATATGTCTCCTGTACCCTTGGTTGTGTGTTTATCGTACACGTACGCCACCTCGTCAACAAACATCTGTCTCGAGATTGAGCCGTTCGTGCCCATAAAGAACTTCTCAACGTCCAACATGTACCCGTCCTCCTCGCCGAGTATGTGTTTCACCTTCGGCACGTACACGCGAGCGTGCACCCGACCCGTCAACAGACAGGCGTCGAACACTCGTATGTTTAGATCGGTCCGTCTGAATGTGTTGACGCAACACCCAATGCTTCTGTCGGTTAGTCCCGTCATCAAGTACTTGTGCATGGCTTCCACATGCCACGGCGCCATACCCGCATCGCATACGTAGACGTTGGGTATGTTAGAGACGAGCTTTCGTAGATACGGAGGCAAGGATAATCTGTGTGCGACGTCGCTAGTCGGGGACAAAACCTCTTTCAGAATACTCTTCATTTCGTCCAGAACGATGACATCCCAGTGGCTGTAGGTCGATTCTTTCGCTAGCTGTTTGATGCGAGGTAAGGACTGTAGCTGTATGATCACTCTCGGGTGTTTTTCCGCAGATATTTCGCCTACGATATCCTCGTAGCTGACAAGGTCTGGGAATATTCTACACATGAATCGAGTGAACGTCTTTCGGGGTGATACGAATACCCACCGCTTGAATCTGTCGAGTAGGGTTTTCAATGCCGTCGACTTTCCAGTGGCCATGGGTGATTTCCACATCTGAGTCTTATTCGTCTCCGAGTCACGCAGCAGTCTCTCACTATCGAGAAACCGCCTGTGCACCGTTGTAACCCGTACATCGACCGCCAATTGTGTGCGTGACAGATCAAATGGTTCTCCGAAGACGGTCATCAATATGTATTGCACCACCGGCGTTCCGACACATTCGAGGGGTGTACATTCTTCTTCTTCTACTATTAGCGTCGACCGTTTGTTTTTGCCACTCGTTTTACTCTTCTTCTCCTTCGCCTTCGAATCGTCACCACCAGCACGCCGTCTCTTCCGATTATTCATGTTCAGTAGAGAATAATATTAATTAGTCACTGCAGATGTTTCGGGCGAACGATCAGCGCGATAAGATGACGACGAAGACTCAATTCATGAAAAGGGGGTGTGCGCGCCACAGCGCACTGCAGCGAGAGATGCTAGGTTCAATAAAAACGGTGCGAGATCTCGAGAATCGACGAGCAGGCGTGTGCAAGACTCTGTGTTCGCAAATCTATCAAGTGATCGATGGAGACAAGCTACCATTGAACAAACGAGTGCACGTATTTCACGAAGTGACGCTCAATCGTATTGGCATGACATCGAGAAGGGCTGACTTGGTCGTTTACGTGCCAGGCGTCGCCTTATTCTGTGTAGAATACAAGACTTCTGACCGTCACGCGGTAGATGGTGAGAACACTAAGCCTCATCAGACGCAATTAAAACAGACTCACAATAATCTTGCCGTTACTCTGGCTTTTGAAAACTCCAAAATACCCCCCGGACCCGACGAAAAAAAGATAAAACTAGTGTCTCTGCTGCTCACCAGCAAGTACAACGCTGGCAAGAGGATCGGCCACGGGGTGTGTGTGAACTTCTCTGATACTCGATTGTTCAGTAACGTCACAGAAATGAATGAAACTCATCTCGTATCTGTCTTACACAGACTAAGTGCGGCTTGAGAGTGACACACGAATTGTATACACGAATCTATCAACCAATCCAATCGCGAATTATTAATGTAAGTTATATTTCTCCCAGTGTGTATCTCAGCTAACATTCAATGTTAGGATTTCTTCGCAACGCGTATGTGTGTTAACGAAAACCAATGAGAACGTTCTGATGTTAGGATTTTTTCACGACGCGTGTTCCTATTAACTTTAATTTCCAATCCAGCCAATGACAACCTCGATGTTACCACATATTCTCACAGCGCCGATAGCTTAACATCGACGAATCACCGTATAAAAAATCAGCTTGCACACGACAGTCATTCATTCGTCGATCGATCATCCATCACGATGGCTTCAACGAAAGAGGACAAAACCAAAGTCGTGGTGGTCAGCTCCGAGTCGTGCACTGACATCGATACACCTTGCTTTGGAGCAGTAGTGAAGATCAAGGATGTACTCAACTGCAACAACCAAGAGGCACTGTCGAAGGGAATGTGCGTCTTATCGGCGAGGGACGACAGAGTGATGCTCGTGCCTTACAGTCTGTTGAAAGCGATCACGACTGAGACGACGTTGTTTTACAAAGAGTTCCTGAGTACTTACCCCGATCGATTCTGTCCAATGGTGATGTGCGTGGCCAAACGCTCTCTGAGACCTGAATTTGGTGAAATATACGATGATCCGCACGCCGCCGATGTTCTGTCGCAACTCCAAGAGTCGCTGCGTAATCACCTGTCCGCCACTGTCTCTGTTAAAGAGAAGGATACGACACCCTTGGGGGCCGACGTGCGTTGTGTGGAGGACCTGATTGAGGACGACGAACTGGTAGTCGTGTTCCAGAGCGTGGTAAACATACTCCATATGGCCAGCAACTGTGACGATAACCTAGTCTTCTCCGAGCCAGCATCCGAGACCAGCAATTTCGAGATAGGTTGCGACGCTCTCAGAGTTCCAGTGAGCGTCCTTTTTGCTACGAAAAACGAAACGTCGCAGGTCTACAACCCAATGTCAAAGACCGGCGTTCCTCTGCGTCTGGGAAAGGTTGTCTGTGCCGAGTTCCACGACATCATTCGAGCGAGCTTTGGTTTTTGGAAGGGTGATTCTGGCCCCGTTGACTGTCCAACAGATGATATCATGGCTGAATTCGACGGTAACGCGTTCGAGAAGGAACTGCTCGAATGCATGGCTTCCAAGAAGATCACACCCGGCTCGGGAGCGGCGTCCATAATCAGCATGATCATCGTATTCGCGTTCAACACGCAAACGTACGTCGATCGTCCAGCCCCGGTGAGTGTGTTGGAGTGTGACAAAGAATGCATCTGGTCCGTGTTCTGCACTAGTCTCTTGGGGTTACACGCCGCCTCCACCATTTCTCACATCACTAGCAAAAGCGGCAAGGCGTCCCTCCAATACCATACGCTGTCCGGCAACTGCCTGCTGAACCTGTATCACACATCTACAAGGGGTTCCATGACGCTGTGTGGCTTAGTGATGTACCTGAGCAGACGACTGTGTGTGATGCGCGCACAGGAGAGCGTCCACAAGAATCGCATTCGGTCTAGCCAAATGTGCAAATACCAATGCGGAGAAAACTGCGCGAATGTCTGGACATCCTCCTTCGTCGGTGTGCAAGCCTTACGCGCCAATCTCTCCACCAGCGCGAGGGGACAATCGAACAAGTCACCGGCGAACAGCAAGTATCACCGCCTGTTTATCAGCGAATTTAATTCTGATTGTTCCATTCTCGGCGGCGTGGGCGCCACGAATGGTAATGACGATGAGAAAGTCAAGAAGAAGGCTGCTCCCGGGTTCATCGCCGCTCACAAATCGTTGATGGCTTCGACAGCGCAGGAACTGAAGGTCGTCGATAGCGACCCCGACAAGATCATCGACACTGTAGAAAGCGGCCTCAGATGCTTACAATCTGCAGTGAATGAGTACTCCGAGTACATAATGACCAGACAGGAATGTACCGATCACAAGTTGGAGACGATTTTGACTCTGAACAGCACGAATCCCATGAACGCCGCAAGTTTAGGATTCCTGTTCATTCCCATCGTGAGAGGGGACATCATCTCCTCGGTGTCTAAGAATCTGTTGTGGTTTGATCTGAAGGCATCAAAGATTACAGATAAACCCACTGAGAGTTACGGGACCGTCATGGGTGCCATAGCAGGAAGCAACATGGCGTGCTACTGGAACACGATCGGTGCCGCCGATCACACCGTTTCGTCTATCAACGTCGGACGGATGGAGACCTCCAAGGGGGTAAAGGATATAAACTCCAAACCCGAGACCAATAAGCTGGACAGCGAACACGCCAACATCTACACCAAGGTCAGCGCCAAGATCAAGAATTACATCGGTGGGTTGATCGAGAGGACCGACGGTGACAACTCGTACGGTGGCATGAACGTCAAGAAAGGGAAACGCGGATTCGCGGCCAGACACGGATTGTCCAAGGGGGATACGGTGAAATCGACCCTGGTAAATGTGTCCGCGACTAGCGCCATCCAGATGAATCAGAAGCGACCGCATATTCCCACAGACAATAGGTCTCTCATCGATCTGTGTGACAGCAATCTGATGCAGCCTCTGTACTTATTCAGCGCAAACTCGATTCAGCAGATCAAGTCTTGGGAAGAGCTTCGATCGGTCTTCATCACAGGAGCCCTGATGATAAAGTGTGGATTCTTACCCAGGGAGAACGAGGACTTTCGACTCCCACTGTACGTCGAGATGGAGAAGTCGACTGGGCCAACCCACAGTCTGTTTCCCCATCGCTTTCTGAGCGGCTCGACTCTCAACTACAGCGCGGTGTACCACAACAAGTTCTACTCCGAGGTTCAGAAGGGATTCTACGTGACTGAAAAAAACAGCGCGTTGGATCACATGTCCGTTCTCGACAGGTATTCTGGATCCGTGACCAACTCCGCGCCGATTTCTTTGGTCTTCATCAAGTTGTCTCCCAGCTACGATGCTCCCCAAAAGGACGAATTGCTCGCTCGTTTCCAAAACGTGATGGGTATGACCGATCTCCAGATATGTGAGATGATCTTCGCGAACGCTCATTTGATCGTGGACAAGATCAAAGAGAATTTCATCATCGATACCGAGGACGATGACGATGATTATACAATCGACATCTCCGCCCCCGAGGTGATCGACGTCTTCAGACAGTATCATTGTGCGGATGTCTTCGCTCAGAATGATCTTCTTATAAGGATGGCAAACAGTATTCAAGACCACGATGAGATGCAAAAGGTTATTGCTGAGGCAAGAGTTGTAGATGAGAATGACCGGGTCACCGTCGACGCCAAGAATGGAGCGTCCAAGAGAAAGAGAAGCGGTGACGATGATGATGTGGATACCCCCGAAGATGTTGCAAAACAAATCAAACTTGTGTGTGAGGGACTAGACGATGACTAAGCAACAACCATATATATTACCTGTATAATTTTTTATCTATTATCTCAGAAATCAACAAACACCCGATATTATAACATAATTGTATAATCTTTTATTCATGTAGTTCATAATAAAAAATCATTTTTTGTAACTAAATCGTTAACTAGTTTCATTTCAATTGTCTCTTCATGTCTTGTACGACTGCGTTCAAATCTTTATCCTTTGCTTTCGCCAATATTGCACGACAGCAACCTTTGGCGAGTGTCTGGTCCACCTTAGCTTTGCTGGGATCTCTCATGAACTGCCGGATACAATACTCGATCTTCTGATCGGTAGACAGGACTCTCGTGTCCACTCCACCACCCCCCCCTCCAGACTGCGGGTGTAGAGTTGGTGTATTCCGCTCTTGTTTCTTTGACTTGTTCGTCGGGGTTGTAGTAGCGACATCATCTCTTGTAGGCGACAAGGCTTGTTGCTGTGATGAAGCCGTCGCGGTATTGTCGCGACGCACCCTTGAATCCGAAAACAAGCCCATGATTTGTAAATATGGTATACTCGACGCTATCGCAAAAATATACACACATTAATATTAATCGTCATCGTCGTCGACATGAATGATGTGACAGAGAGACAATGGACAAAATTATTGCCAGCCTGTCGGAGACGTTCGTCACAAAGACTATGTGCGACGACGATGATGTGTCTCGTCGGCGTCGCGATACTTCGGACACAAACGGATTAGAATTATTCTACATATCGACAGCCAATAACAGAAGCAATGCAGCCGATGAGGATGTCGACATGTATCGCGCCTTCGTTGATACGACACAGAGGTTGGAACCTACTGTAGATCAGGTTAATACGCGTCGATTAGAAGAGGAGGCGCGGCTAAAAGATGAGAGACGTCATCGTCTTAGACGCCAGGAACTAGAGAAGCGGATAAATGATTACACGAAGGGTGACGAGAGACTATTCCCTTTAGGGAGACATTTACACAGATCTCTTCGAGACCAACATCACCACCACTGCGACAATCAGCAGAAGCAGACCAGTGTGTGTGAGGATGTGACGAAAAATACAAACAACGTCCGTTATGTATCACCGTCCTTTCTATTGGATGGAGTGTACCCTCTCGTGCTGGCGAATCACCATCGATCTATTATTCACGACATCAAGACACGACATTTTACAAGAGCCGAGACCCCGCGAGGAGTATCGAGACTGAATTTGATCGACTCCGAACTGTCCGTTCGTCAGACCATATTCCAGGATATGAGGATGAGCAACGTGTACGAAGACAACTTACAAAGACTGCTGTTGTCACCGGCATTCTGTTACGATCAAAAGATGCGCCTCTCACCGCGGGGTCTTCTCGTCGCGCACGTGTCAATGTTCAACACCGAACACGACCCGAAGGTGTATCTCGACAAACCAAACACCGATGCCACAACCCTAAGAGGTCTTCTGATGAACGTAATAGACGGCAATTTGTACCACGGCATAACCATGGGTGGGTTGCTCGCATCAAAACCCATGACGTGCAGAGAGGATGAGTGTCTGGATCAGGATGACCTGAAACGTTTCTGCGACAACATTCTCCTCGCATCCCACAGAGCTGTGTTACTCACATTCTTTCAGTGCACACCATGGCGGAGCGGAAGGTATCCCAGCGACCGATTCATCATAAATTCGACCACAGGAAAGATGATAACTATCAAGCCACAGGACGTTATACACGACGACGTGGATGGACATTGGTTATTCACCACAAGAACAGTAGATAAAGGACTAAGCATTCGATACGTTGATTCATTCGACAGTTTATTGTACCATTTGATCAATTCAAAATAAAATTATATATAACAATTCTACATGGGTTTCTTTGTACATGCAACAACAACGGCTCCGCCAGCGCCTCCCGCGCCACCCGAACTCGTATTCTCATCGTCTTTTGGTGGATCTGGAAGGCGCGATAACATATCGATGGTGTGACACGTCTCTTTACTCTTGCGGGTCTTGTTCGGCGACGATTCGGCAACCCCCCTTTTCTGTTCGTGCACACTATCTTCGTCCGATTCGTCGTCGTAACCCATTCCCAAGACATCTCGTAGTTGGTCGACGGCCTCCTCCCTCCTATCCGAATAATCAGCACACACGTCGTCGTATCTGCCAAGATTTTTGATTAACCTCTCGTGCAATACATTTGTTCTCACCGACGATTTGAACGCTGAACCATCCGTCTTTAGCTTCTTAAGTTTTCTGAGCGCCTCGGTCGCGACCTCTATGGGTATGGCATTTCCGTTCGACTTCACATAAAGTTTCAATATAGTTTCACACTCTGCAATCGTCTCGCCTCTTTTCACGTGCTCATGAAAGCTGTTCCGTTGCTTCTTCAGCCACGTAGACGACATGATTGATTGTATACGTGACCGTGACGCAACGCGCTTCACCCAAGCATGCTTGGCCGAATAAATAGTTCTAACACAAGTACTTTCTACTGTCCAGTCCACATACGTAGTGTACAGATATATACACCAGCTATTCGGAGATCACAGACGTCGATTTCGTGGTTGCTTACAATTTACCTCCAAGTGTAAGTCCGCACACGTAGTGAACAGATATTTCCTCCGTGGGAACAACCTGACAACAACTTCTCCTGTCCCTATGCGCATGGTCTCCGTGTAAGTGTTGAGTAGCGACACCGTCAGGTCCTTGCGAGACTTAACTGTTGACGACCCGACAACAAGGCCTGTATCCAGATCTTGTCTGGACAATATCAATTCGGTGAGTTCTTCATCAAACCGTGGACGAACTTTCAACTTGACAGTTATCAAAGTCTTTGGTGGTAGGGTGATTTCCTCATCATGACAAACGTCAAACCCACCGACCGACGTGTTAAAGGTAGGTTTAATGTCACCGTAGAACTGTGTGAGATAGCGTTCAACGAACTCCTTGGCGTAAGCTGCGACCTCGTCAGCGGAGTCTAGTGTCTTTACGTGCGTCAACAATTTGTGTTCGTTGTCGTTTATGTCAAACATTATACCCGCTCCAGGTTCTGTGGTTAGCCAAGAGCTTTCGAAGATTTCCTTTGCAATGGCGGAGTGTCGTTTCTCTCTCTCTAGTTTGTTACGATAATCTGTCCGCTCCTTCTTCTCTCTCCGCTTGCGCTCCTCCTTAGTTTC
Source organism: Chromodoris orientalis (assembly GCA_028571245.1). Lineage (NCBI taxonomy): Eukaryota > Metazoa > Mollusca > Gastropoda > Nudibranchia > Chromodorididae > Chromodoris > Chromodoris orientalis. Next base: position 29,115 of record JAOXNP010426085.1, read on the forward strand.
CATCCTGGCCGGATTGCCCGTCAAGCGAGGTATCTTTGATTTCGATCCACACTCAAACACAGGGACCCTGTCAAACACGTGACCGTTAGCCTGAATATACTCTGAGATAGACGTATAGTCAGTCTCAATCGTCCACACCAGGTCTGTTAGACACATCCGCCGCGCCTTGTCAATAACACGGGACTGAATAGCTTGTGGAATAACGGTCATCCCTCTCAGGTCAGACGACAAGACACAAATAGATGTGTACTCACTGACCCGTTGAAGCAGCTTGCTGAGAAGGCTCAGGTCGTACTTGGTGAAGTTGATCACGGAGAAACTACAAATGCTGAACATGATGTCTGGGTATGATACCTCTGACCTGTTGGGTGTCTTTTACTCTCTAATCGCCGCTCTTCTAACAGTCGACGCCAACTCGAGCCGACCAATCACAACGAGAATGTTATCGTATTAACGCACCGCGAATAATCTATAACGTTCAACCACTCGAGCCGACCAATCAGATTGAGAATGTTAGTATATTGTGAGAATGTTAGCATATTGACGCACCGCGAATAATCTCTAACGTTCAACCACTCGCGCCGACCAATCAGAATGAGAATGTTAGCATATTGACGCACCGCGAATAATCCATAACATTCTCATTCTGATTGGTCAAGTAGTTGAACGTTACGAAATGGACGCACCGCGAAAAAATCCCTGTGACATTCATCCAGTGTATTTTCATTTTGGCTCCGACGGTAAATAAGCACGATGTCGTTCTCTCCCATCCGAGCTGTCGCATATTGGCCCAAAGACGATCGCCCCGTCCACAACTTCATGACGAGGAGACGGATGATGATAAACATCTACGAACCTTTGGGTCTGACATGCCCGACCAGTGCGCACCACCAAGAACTAACGATGCACGCAGTTAACGCATACGTGACTCTGACCGGAGTATTCTCGCTATCTGAACTAATCTGTGCGCTGCGACAAGACCAACAGATAGATGCGGATGCGGCGGACGAAGAATACGAAGGAGCCATAGCGGAGCTGCTGATCAAGCATAAATTGATAAAGAAGCGCACACACGACCCGAAGCCAAATCTCAGCAAGCCGATCGTGTCGTTTTGGAGCGTAGTCACCCGCTTTCAGTCCAACCAAGTGATACCTCTGGTGTCCCAGAGATGCGAGCGAGCGTCTGTCGGCGTCGTGTCGGCGACATCATTCGAGGAAATCAAAACTAATCCGCCTACACCCTTGACAAACTTGTTCTACACGGACGAGTCAGTGTCGTTCCTACACAGGCTAGTGTTCGACGATATGCATCGCGCCCCCGTACCGATGTTCCGCCGCTTATGTCAGTATATGCAGAGCACGGAACTGCCGTCGCGGTCGTGTTCGAACATATACTTCTGTTCGCACGTCTGCTCTCTCGCACAGTCTATACGGAAGATGTGGACGACATGTCTCTTCACCAGGACCAGCAAATTACCTCCGAACGGTCGACATGGCATTTGTTTCGGCACCAGAAACCAACAAATCGATCGCATTGTGAACTTATACACCGTGAAGATGTGTCCTTTGTGTTACAAACCGGTGAACCTAGCTATAAAGAGACGCTCGTCAGCTAGTGGCGCCCACAAGAGCCAGATATTCACGGACGAATACACGGGTGAACCTCTATATTGTAATGAGAAGAACACCCGCGGCATCGTCGACTTTCCATTGATAGAACTAGACAAGTCGAGCGGGGTCTGCTACACCAACACTCTGCTGTGGATCCCCAACAGCGGCTTCGCCAGAACGTTCACCGTCAAAAACGATCTGTTGACACACACCAGCTACTTGGAGATCAAAGACGTCGACGGTAAGCAACCGACGTATTGTCCTGTGGAGACCAAGAAGATGTGCGAGGAAGACGAAGAGGAGGAGGACAACACGGACAACACGAACAACAACAACAAATGCGTTATGTGTGTATTGAATGACAGAACAAATTTTGTGCAGTAAATGTAATTAATTTATTCCAAAAAAAATAAAAAGACTTGCGCATATTCATGGTTTGATTTCGTTTTGTTGCTGTTGTATTGATGGAATGTGAGAAAATTACGGTCGAGCGCTCAAAATCTAATTGCAGCGCACAAAGAAGAGAGACAGAGAGAGAATATAACAAAATGAATACATACATATTCTGTGAGTACATGAATAATACATATGAAAACTAAAAATGAATAAATATTCTTTGATTACTGCATCATTTGTAAAGAAGTAAAAGCGCACGTATAATATCAAACAAAATAAGTAGATATTTAATCGTAAGTAAACTCTACCAACATACCGAAATGTGACAGAAGGGACAATATACATGCATCATGTTCTCGTACGACGACCTGTCCTTCTCCATACATCTGTTCATGGAGACAAATTCGTCGGTCGATAACTCGAAGGTCATAAATTTTCTCAGTCCATGGTATCCTTCGGTGGTGTACAGGCCGGCGTTTCGTGACAGAGCGTTCATCAGCAGCTCGTAGATCTCCGTCATTACCTGTGAGTTGATCTCGATAGGTTTCAGCATTTTCTGATCGAGTATAGTGACTCTGGTCGATCTTACCATACGCCGACAATTGAGTGTGACGTGTCTATCAGGGGGCGAAGATTGGTCGATCTGATAGTCGCCGCGTCTATCACTGCGCCAGTCAAAGATAAAATGTTCATTGGCGTGTGACAGACGCGACGTCAACGCACGTATTTTCTTCCAATTCGGCGCAGTGTAGTCGTCTTGGTTCAAGATATTTATCAGTCGCCTCATCATGGTACGATAGCGGGTGCATCGTTGGATGTAGCGACTGAACTGAGCGGTAGCATAAGTCATGATTCTGTGTCCTTCACACCGTCTCAGCGTCTCCAACACCATCGCATCGGTCGCGTGTATCGTTCTGATATCGAACAATACATCGTACGCATAGGAGTCTGCAAGTCTGAGAGATGGCGACGTACGTCTGTCGGGTACGAATACCCACTGAAGCTCCCAAGACATGATGTGATAATGTTCGTATGATGATGGTGGTATAGAATGACTGATTTTGGTGTGTGAACGCGTTTTATGTCAAACGTAATGTTACAATTTCTTCACGGTGAGACAACCAGTTAACATTTCCGTACTGTTACAATTTCTCCACAATGATACAAACGATTCACATTGATATGTAAATTATGTACGGGTCGGGAGCTGCGCGGCTGTTTGGTATGTAAATTATGTACAGGTTGGGTACTATGAGCCTGTTTGGTGTGTAAGGGCACGGTCGTACGGAGGCAGGTTTTCCGCTGCTGGTTTACCTGCTGATACCAGTTTCGAGAATAGTCTTACGTTTTATTTGAAACTGTCCGGAGTGAACGCGTGTTATCAGCGACTTGTTGTTGTTACCAACTGTCTTCAGGAGGCGGATGAACTATGTTTATTCTGCAAATAAAATGTACATTGGCTGATATCGAGGTCACAGAAATGTACAAATTGAGACCGCGAGACCAGAAAATCAGTCTACTGCATCCATCCTATTGTGTTAAACCACCCTGACCCGCTGTTGGCAGATCCAGAGTAATTATGTCCAATAAACAATCTAAAAAAAAGATAAAGTCCTTTTTGGTTGCACTACGGACCATTTTTTGTCAGTGGCGCAACGTAAAAATAATGTTAATAAAAATAATATGATAATAATGTAAATGAATGAATTTTTCCTATTGTTCTTGTTTACCCTTCGGTTGTCCATCATTTCTTTTTTTACAAAACATAATTATGTCCAATAAACAATCTAAAAAAAGATAAAGTCCTTTTTGGTTGCACTACGGACCTAATTTGTCAGTGGCGCAACAATAAAAATGTTAATAAAAATAATATGATAATAATGTAAATGAAAAGGTGACCAAAAAATGGGTCAAGGTCAACCAAACCCTAACCCCCCAACATCAAAATCCCCGCAATATTTACATTTTTCTAAATCCCGGGTATTAGGGTTAGGGTTAGGGTTAGGGTTAGGGTTAGGGTTAGGGTTAGGGTTAGGGTTAGGGTTAGGGTTAGGGTTAGG
>JAOXNP010426086.1:0-12984 GCA_028571245.1 Chromodoris orientalis
CTTCTTCTTCTTCTTCTTCTTCTTCTTCTTCTTCTTCTTCTTCTTCTTCTTCTTCTTCTTCTTCTTCCTCCTCTTCTCCAGCTGCTTCTTCTTATTTTTCTCCTCCACCCCTCCTGCTCTTTCTCCTTTTCCTTCTCTTTTTCTCCTGCTACTTCTCCTCTTCTTCTTATTTTCTTTTTCTCCTCTTCCTTTTTCATCCTTCTCTTTCTTGTTCTCCTCCCCCTCCATCTTTTTTTCTGAAACTTCCGGTACTGGCCGTAAAAAGGCCAGTCAAGTCACTGACATCAAAGCTGTGTGTCTTTCGATGTCATTGGACTGTAATGATCGTGTAACTTTGATGTAGAATTGGTGGTGACAGCATTTGTCTCCACATAACGGTAGAAATCATTTCTGTTTATGGCGATTTATGCAATTTTTCTACACACGTATGGATTCTGATTTGATCGGAAGAGTGGAGAAGATCCATCGGTATCTTTGCCACGCGATGTGGAAGGGACCCCTCAAACTTTACGAAGAGGCTTACAATTAGTGTTTCGGTCGTCATGTTTGCTTCTCTGTCTATGGCTGTCTTTTTCTGTTTTGACAGTGTTGTGACACAGATCTAGAAGCTAACCCAGCCGCCAAACCACTCAATCCAAAGCGTCAGTGGCCCTGTGTAGTGGCATTTAAAAAATCAATGTGACACTCAAGTATCCATAACATGTCTACAAATGGACATGAAGCACTTAATAGATGACAAATTTCACAAGCTCACCGACACTTTTATAACGTTGGCTAACACATGAGCTCTTCAACGACTCTTCAAAATCTAAACTATTTTTACAAGCAGCATTTGGATTCTGTTCTTTACACGAACTATATTATATTTGGAACATTCTCTTAAAGAGGCCCGAACCATATTGTCCTCATATAAGAAAGAAATCCTAATGAGGTAGTCTATGCTGACGATGTGGCTTTTATGGGATTCGAATACGCCAACATCCACAAAATTCAGGAGACACTTCAAAAACAACAGCTAAAAGTCAACATAGACAAGACAAAATTCACAACATCGTCAAGAAAAGAAGAGGAATGGGAAAAAATCCGAAGAAAGTGGACTCGCTTAATAGTGACCAAAGGGATGTAGAAAGAAGAAAACAGCCCTCCTCCGCAGCCCTCCACAAACTGAATCACCTATAGATTACAGGAAATACAATCAAAACTACAAGATTAAGTACTCCTCAACAAGCCGCATTGTGAAATCCATATTATAATAATAAAAAAATTAGCATAAAGGCTCTAAGCGCAGGACATGTTTTGAGACAAGATGTTATTTAATAATAAATTTATAGCAATATACAATGACAGTAGGCTACGAAACAACAGCGACTAATTAACTTGGAAAAGTTTTGTAAGGTTAAGTTTTGAGTTTTTTCTTGAAACTCTCCTCCGAAGGTACATGAAGAAGCGACCTAGAAAGAGAGTTCAGAAGTACGGGGCATACTGGCTAAATGATTTCTCGCACAGTTTCTTTTTTCCTTTTTTGGGTACCTTGAGAAGTTTCTGCCCACTAGATCTAAGGGCTCAAGAAGGTTCTTACATGTTAATGCTCTCCAAGAAATAACGAGGGATTTTCCCATTAATTGAGATAAAGCAGAGAACAGATTCTATAAATTATTCTGGCCTGATCAGAAAGCCAGTGTAAAGACAAAAGCATTGGAGTGATATGATCTGTTTTACTTTTTCTTAAAAGCAGCCTGGTGGCATGATTTTGAATTCACTGGAATTTGTTGAGTGATATCTTTGGAATATTAGACAAAGAGACTTGCAGCAGTCCAAACGGGAAAATATGAAAGATGACATCAGAATCTTTATAGATAACAAGTTTAGCAACGATGACATTTGACTGATTATTCTCAATTCATATACAATTTACACAAACAGTTTAAATGAGGTTCCATGGAGAGTTCACTGTCAAAAAGGACGTCTAAATTTCTAGCGACTTTACTGAAATTAATCTGGGTTCCATCTATTGTGATAATTTTGTCATTTATAGGATTCCTACTGCGTTCTGGATTGAACAGAATCATTTCTGTTTTCTCATCGTTGATTTTCATTTTATTACATGCCATCCAGTTCTTGACATCTTCGATACACATCTCCATGGATTTGAAATGGACATGGTCAGCAGAGGCATAGAGCTGTGTATTGTCAGCATACATGTGGTATCTGATCGAGTTGTACCTGCCTATCAGGTGGAATATACAATGTGTACGATAGTGGCACAAGGACAGACCTACGAGGCACATCAAATCTCAGATAGAATGAGGATGAATGAAATTTATTTACAACGATGGACTGCGAGCAACCAACCAGGTACAAACTAAACCACGACAGAACAGGCCCAGACAATCCAAAGCATTTTAAAAGGCGTTCAAGAAGAATTGTGTGATCTATCATGTCAAAGGCCACACTTAATATATAAAAGGCAATTACAGACAAATTGCCTTGGTCTGCTTCACACAAGAGATCATTACATAATTTGATTAAGGCAGTCTCTGTACTGTGGTGCTGACGGTAGGCTGATTGATAAGTCTGAAAAAGACCATATTTTCTTAAGTGGGATTTGAACTGATTTGCAACAGCTTTTTCTAATATTTCTAACAAAAGTGGGAGCTTAGATGCAGCAGGTCTATAGTTTTCAAGATCTTCATGGGGCAAATTACATTTGTTGGGTGACTCTGTATCTGCAGCACATGGGCACTTACTCATACCGAGGAAGAGAATATCTATGCTTTACATCGCAAAAGATCCTAAACATATGATACGCAGTTAAAATCACAAGCAAGTCATTGTATAGAAAATGTCAATAAAATCCTCTCTCTCTGCAAATATTAGAAATTCACTGAAACTTCTTCGGTCACACTTTAAGAAGAGACAAAGAAATCCTGGCCAATAAAGCAACGCGAGCCTATTTCACCACATACAGCAAGAAATTCAAGAGGCGTCCAAAAACAACGCCTCCAACCGTTCTAAAGATAGATCTCGCACTCATCGACCATCCACTTGGACTCCATTCAACTAACAAACTGGATACGATCTCTCAACTCTCACAGGACAGAAAACAATAGCGAGAACTGGCAAATAGAATAAAGAAAGCTGCCGAAGCGTCGCAGATGGAGCACTGCGGCGCGATACGGCTATAAGTCAAGTAAGTCAAGTGCCACATGACAGTATTGCAAGAACCAGACAAAAGCATTCAAGAGAAGTTCAACGCAATGAAGAACGATTCCAAAAAGAAAGATAAAACTCCAAGAGAAAATAGATTTCCTGCCATAGCCATCAAGCTTGAGGGGTGTAGGAGACGCCGAAGGCAAAACAATGTCATAATTCATGTGTTAAAACCGGCGGGCAAAACTCTCCCCCAACCCCACCCCCGAATCAGTCATCTGGTCACAGTGAAGGAATGTCATCCTAACATGGCATGTTGGTGATATAGTATTATATAACGTTTGAATAAGTTTAGATGGCCATTTGTAGGTGATGAGTTTACCTATGTTATGCAGTCATTTATTTTAGCACACATAATGTTGAACAATGGAGTGCTGCATTGCGTTAACATTTTACGAATGCAGCATTTGACATTATGATGATGGGCGATAGCACAAAAGGCGAACTTTTTCTTGATGAGCACCCAAAACGTGTGGTCTAAAAAATGCACACATGATTTTAAGAAAGAAAACTAATTTTTTTCCAACGACGATTATGGAAAGGTATCGGAGTTAAGCATTTTATTGGATATACCTGGCAAGTGCTCCGATTACGATTATCATAGATTTACAAATAGTAAAGCAATGATCGCCGTTCATTGAATTCAAGGCCTATTCTAGTTACCTTTGGTGTTGTTTATTCTTTTGTTTGTTTGGGTTTTTTTTGTTTTCTTTTTTATATTTTCGTTGTTGATATTTTAATTTCCATATTCATTGTCTGTTTGATTTTTCGGGGAGAATGTTTTTTTTTCTCAGCAAAACTGATTTTTATAATAAAATACGTGTATTCACTTAACATTTGGGAGATAACATAAACAAGAAGGTAGTATCATACAGTATAGACATATTTTTAAAAAAAACTGAGAAGCCACAGATTCAGATGCTCATACTTCTGATTATACCAAGTGCATCAGTAGAGTGATATATCTTATAAGCGAACTCACTGTTGTGTATATGTACGCATTTTTGGCTATATGAAAAGTCCGCTTTTTTGGATATTACCATCAAACAAAAGAATGAAAATTAATCCATCTCCGATGATGTCAAGTCATATGACGTGATGACGGTCATCAAGAGGTGTGGCCGATCTCTGTATGCCATTTTACTTCCCTGAGCACCGTCTATGTAACTGAAGAGATTTAAAATAGGAAAGGTTTCTCGTACACAGAATAGACTTAAGGGAGGCGCTATGATCTAGTGGGCATGACAGTCGTTCACCAAACCAAAGGCCCGGGTTCGATTCTCGGCTTCGTGCCGGCTTGGATGAAGTTGCATTTTTTCAGCGTTTTCTTCTTCCTTATCCTATGGTCTGTAGAATTGAAAGTCTAGTCCAATCAGAGACGAACAATGAACTCAAACGTCCCATGTGTAAGCTGAGCATGTGACAAAACCAAGCAATTGAGTAATTGTGGGAAGAACAGGCTACAAAGACGCTGCTCAGGCAAAACTGCTTTCTACTATTCCTTCCTTCTTTCTATCTTTTCTTTCACGTCTCCGGGCCTAGTGCTCGGTCGTTTGCGCCATAGCATCAAGCTCCAAAGACTTTACAAAAACGTGTGGCAGCCGCCAATCGGGATAAGCCAACAAAGACAACAGCTGACAGCAATACTCCTAGTAATTGAATCAGTCAGTATGGTACGAAGAAAAAGAAGAAAGAATTAATGACGAAGTATGTTTGTAATTGAGGTGCAGCATACATTTTTGTTCCTACGTTTGCATACTTAATGTCCTAGCCATGGTTCAAATCAACAGTCTGGACGCTTTTAAGGTTTAGATTTTTACTCATTCCAAGCATCCAATCCAGGAAATTAAAAAGAGAGTGATATCTGAACTTATAGTTTATTTGTATTGAATAGCTCTATAATTTAGACAGGCCTCATAACATTGAAGATTCTAGACAGACGGCGTTATTTAGATTTCTTGATTTCTATATTTTTGACTTTGCACAACTAGTTGATATTTGACTTTCGGCAGTGCCTAGCTAACATTGCCGTGTTCTGTGGATCGGAAGTCAGTTCCTAGCTCTTCTCTCAGGATCCCATGCGGCACTTTCCTACTCCAAGACGTGTCATACCAAAGCCATACTTTCTTTTGGGATTATTTCTGTTGTCTGAATAAAGGACTAGTTACCTTACGCGTCATTCTCATCCTCGTACATTTCTTTTTACAGCTATATAATCTTTACTGTGTATGTTTTCTTCGAATTCTCTTTTGGGGTCTCTGGTATTTACACCCCTCGTTTCTGATTCTCACTTGTTCAAAACAATTATCAGACTTTATACGCCTTAATTAGAAGATGACACCAATGTTCAGCGATGTGTACCAAGACATTTTGAAAGACTACCCACCCAACAAATAGATAGTTTGATTTTTTTTTTTTGACCTAGTCTCGTCGCCCAAAGCATGTTAATGGAAACGAACCCTTTCTGAACATTACACTTACCCACAGGCAGTGAAACTTATTGATAATATAAGATAAACACGCTGTAAAGAAGTATGATATAAGAATGAATAACACATTCATAAATGACTGCTACATAGCATATGACATGGTAATCTTGTATCCACTTCATTGACTGAAAGAACATTGAATTGAACAATGTCTGGAGCCTGGCTGGATTTGGTGGACTCCGTCTTGCCTATATTATCATAGCTTGTTGTACTAATCAGCTTCCTCTTTCGTGGAATTTTTATAACAATCTTCAAATTACCATTAAGAGTAGCCCATGATTAAGTTGATTCCTTTTCATACCTGAGTATGTTTGTTTGGAGTTTCGGGTGTTTTACATAAATTAGTTTGCCTTCTGTATTTGTGTCATTACGTCGGTAATATTTTTACTTTCAGGCTCTTTAACAATTTGGGGAAAACTGAGGAATGAAGCTTGAATTTAAAAACATGAAAAAAAACGATAGCCAAAAAAACAAAAACAAAAAAAAATAAAACAAGCAAACAAAGAAGAACCAAAAACCCCAAAACAAAACAAACAACAAAAAACGAAAAATAAAACCAAAACACAACGATGTAATGAAGATATAGTACTTTATATCATCTTCTTATACGATGGAGCCATCTTTTTTTTACCTTTTATCTTACTTCATCTCGATACCCAATAGTAAAATATATTTTAATGCACCAGGCATGTATTTCACATGAAATTAAACCGCATTGAGCTTACGTTTTTCTTTCGATGATGAGAAATTAGCGCTATAGAAGTGCGTAATTTATTTATAATTAATCAACTTCCATTATTGCTAACATGTCCAAGGATTTAGTGCTAATTACTGCATGTTATTCCAACAGAAAACAAGGAGCTTTTACTGTGACACTCATGAGCCTTCAGTACTTGGCTGCTGAAGTTTCTCTGGGTCATTTTGCACTGAGACTGCCAATACGTCGTTTAGTGGTTTCCCTTTAGTCTCTGGTAGAACAATGATCAAAGCGCAACATATGAATGCCAGCACAGCCATTATCAAATAATTGATGTAAAGAGTATCAGGGTCATCAGGAATAAGGTATGGAGCTAAGATGCCACCGATTCTAGCAGACCAAGTAGCGTAGGCAATGCTGGTGCTTCTGATGACCGTAGGATAAAGTTCTCCAACATAGGTTATCATTACATCCCAAGATGCGTCAATGAATATACGTGCTAGTAGAACGTTAATCAAAATTCCAGTATTCCTAAGAGCTCCACTTGCACCTAAGTCAAAGCCAACTATCATAAAGAGGCACATGGTTGAGAGAATCGCAAACAGGATGATGGATATTTTCCTGCCAGTATAGTTTGGAAGTATACAGCTTACAGCTGTTAATGGTATCTCAGAAGCAAACATAATAAAGAGGTTAACGTAGAAGTCACCAGATAAAGACTTGACGTTAAATGTTATCGCATAATAAATAACTACATTAAAGATGCATGAGACGCCGATTACGAATGTTGCATATCGCATTCCTTTCTGCAACAAAGACGTACATGAGTTGTCCAAGGATATGAATTGATTATTATATTGATGTGCGATTTGCTGCAAAGAGCAAGAGCTGTAATAGATATTTTTGCTGTTCATGGTAGCCATTCTTTTAGCTATGATCAATGCATTTTGCATCCTATCTTTCACGACCAGCCATCTGAGACTTTCTGGCATCCAATAGCAAGGCAGTACGACAATAAACGATGCGACGGCACATACACCATGGATATACCGCCAGTTCTGTGTTACAAACGCTGCCACGGTGAATAATAAGGCTCCAATAGCCCAAAGCGGGAAGCAAAGAATCATATTTCTCCATCTGCCAGGTACAAATTCCAATGCTAAAACATTTGGTGGATAAAGCATCAGAGATATGCCAATACCGATAAAGAATCGCATGACAGCAAACATTTGCCACGAATTAGAAAACATAGCTATGATATTCACTACTGTATGGTAGACGGTAGTGGCATAGATTGCTCGCTTTCTACCAAATTTGTCGCCAAGATGTCCCGATAAGTATGCACCTACCATGACGCCTACCATCTGAACAGAGATTATCAGAGACAATATCCATGACTTGTCGCAAACGAGTCCCCATTCGCTTACCACTGTAGACATCCCGGGTTTAAATTGGACATAGTTACATTTTGCATACAGTTGACACTTATCATCTGTTTCATTTGGATTGGTCTCATCTGTAGTCGACATCATCAAGTAACTTAAATTTGTAGTAGTTGAATTATCCATGCATTGCCATCCAGGGTCGTAGTTTCCAAAGACCATCATCATCATGGACATTCCTGCTACGACCTTGACCCAGGATACAAAGAAGGTCACCACCATTTGAAATCGTCCACATCCTCCAAGCCGACTTATAAGTTCGTCGATGTTTGCCACGGGAGTATCTGAAGGGCAAAGAGAAGGCAAATGAAGTGTAGTAGATAATGCAAAGAAAACCTGATGAGATTTTATATATCTTAGGTGATGTATACATATACTACTCAAAACAATTTACGGGCCATTTCTTTTAAAGGACACCGTCTATATAAATTGTCAAAGGTCATATCTTGAAGAATTCATCACAAAACTTTATGAAACTCCGTTTTATTACAGACTAATACTTGTTCACAATACTATTAAAATTTGGGGAAAAAGAGAAAGCATTTAAACGTTTTTTAATCACGTGCAGTCATGCCCGAAACATGATTTTGGCCTTCGTTTATCCTAAAAATGGCCAGACAAACAATAATCATACTTTATTTGGGTAAAAATGTCCAGACATAAATGCTAAGATTTTAGAACTAAATAATGGTGCCAAACGCCACCAAGACAAGGGGGCAGAAGTCTTGTGTCACGCCTGGCCTACATTGTCTTTTAATTGATTTTTTCCTTTATTGTGATATGTATGACTCCTAAGTGATTTCCAGATGGACTGTCAATGTGAATCAAAATTTAATTACGTTTCAAAGACCAACCACATATCGATGCATCAGATCCAAAATCAGCAATGCTTGTAGATTTACACCAGCTACTCACTAGTCAGTTTGACATTAATACCACGATATCGATATTAATGACAAGATTCTGATAGAACTCACAAGTACGTAGAGGGCGAGATATCATTGAAATTTGTCTCAAACGGAAGACCTGATCTGAACTGAAACCACATCTAACCGTGAGGAGCGCCGACACTGGGCAGAGAAATGTGAAACGAAGGATAATAATATAGTGAAGGACGTTTTAGACAGTCTCAGTGGGATTGATCGTACAAAGAATCAGACGGAAGGGCGACAGCGCCCTTGCACACTGAATCAAAAACAGGTTGAGCATTTAAACCACCACTTCGCAAAAGTTAACCAAGCTGGATCCCCTCATCAGTTCGCCAGATCAAAGCAAATGGGGCTTGAAAGAGGTGTAGAAATAGTGGAATAAACGGTCTTTTTATCTCAAATTTTACTTTGAATAAGCGAACCATTGCGCTTTGTAGCTAAAAACCGGCAAAGCACCATGACTAGTCAAGAAAGGTGATCCTCACGGAAAATCAGTCGGGATTTCGACGCGTGTGCCAGACATCTTTACTAACCAGATAATCCATTTATTGCAAAATGTCACTGGTAATCTCAGGAAATATGTGAACTCAATGGTAGTCTTCGTTGACCTCCAGTCAATGTACGGTCTGGAATTCCGGTTGTTGTTGTCGAATTTGCAGAAAGTGGGCTTGGGTTATTTCTGGCTTCACAAAATTTCTTGCCCATTAGGGTAAATCAAACCTGGGTCAATTCCACGTTTTCTTCGAAGCGTGTTATTGAAGAGGGCCTGCCATAGTGCTTCACTCTGAGCAGTGCCTTATTTTTGGCGTCCATCAACGACGTCAGCAAAGTCATTACGGGGGAAAATGGCCATGTTTTCTGATGACATGGTCATATTGGAAAACGGTACTGACATGGAAAGGGTTGGCGTCTGCAGGGCTCACCCGACGGGCTGGCTTTTTTCTGCAAGAAGTGGAGGCTGGAGGTTAACGTCGACAAACCGTTTACACGATTCACACGAAGATCTCCAATTGCAGAAACTAGCTGTGCCTCTGCGCTATGGGTATAGGAAACAAAGAGATAAGGACGTGTCACATGGACCGATTGCAGGCGACGGTCATAAGCGACTAGATGTCGCGTGGCGGGTATGGAAACGGGTTGTTCTTATTGCATTTGATCCATTTCTGTGTGGCGGAAATCGCACGCGACGAATGATCGAGCACAGCACACTACGGAGAACCAGGCTTCATATACTCACAGGCTAGGCCTACCTAGAGAAGAAACAATGAGCACACACGGTCAAATGCCAACCTCCGTGGATCAATAGGAATCAAGTCTCATGCGCATGGTTGAACAACTGGACTTGTGATAACGTACGTACGTTTACAAATATTCAATATTGAGAGAGACATGGCAAACCTTATCACACAAACTGATAGAAACAACAATTTTTCAAACTTTGACTGCTACGGTACAACACGTTCCTTTCTTGCAGAGACTGACGATCTCTTTAATGAGTACTGTGCAAATTGCGAAAATAAAATCTAAAATTTATAGTCAAGAAGAGCAGTGATAATAGTTCGTATGCCAAAATGAGACAATGACAACTGCGTGACTAGCCAGATGAAAGACATTATGTACAAACCACACACTCAGAACATGTCCAGACATGTTGACATTAGTACCGCATCTCAAGAATCTGATCATCATTGTATTGAGACTACAAGAATGAATTAAGTCCAAACTAAGACAACATATACTTTTAATCAAGTTCTCGATCCCAGACATGTGTGACCATGGATTATGATTATATTGATTCAATTACATTCCACATTTATACTTTCATGATTTCGTTGTGACAAGTGTTACCTCAACTGTAATGGAAATTGTCTAAATTGAGTCTTTTTATCTTCCAAATTACCTGTCCATGCTACATGCACTAGACTTTATCCTTTTTAACTAATAAATGATTTTTTTTTAATAAAGAAGAAAATCTCAGCTGGAACTTGGTGTTTAGGCTCATGAACACTAATAAGAGATTACCAAAATAAACTGTATTTTCAATGACACGGGTACATTGGATTTAGACCGCAGCATACACGTTTCATAAAAAATATAAAAAAAGTTGACAAGCATCAAACTGTCAAGCAAAAACTTCAATAAATTTGTCATACGGGACAAAAAGTCGGATGTCTCTGACTCCATTAATTCTTGAGTACATAAGTTCCTTATCAGACAAAATGGTTTCAACCCATTAACATGTCCGGTCTCCAGCAGTTCCGTGTGACATAGTTTCATCATACTCACTGACGGTGCTTTCCAGTCAAAATTTACTTTAGTCGCTGACTTTAAGTCTTGAAACACTGTTGTTGTTGTTGTTGTTGTTGCTGTTTTGCAACCTTTACTTTTTCAAGATCATCGGCTTGTTCTTTTTCTTTTCTTGTTGTTTTGTTTTTGTTTCCATTACCTTGTACTAGTTATAGCCCGTTTCACGCAAAAATATCACCGTTTTTTGGCTGTAACTTGTAAAGCATCTTATGAATATTTATAAAATTTCACACACTGCATGGGCTAATTTGTCTTAACTTAGTTTGTAATTTGAGCTCCGTGTGTGCATTAATTAAGTATGTTTATTCTTTACTCCCTTTAAAAACAAAAAAGTGCCCTTTGTAAAAATTAGAGTTTTCCCGTAGAACGACGAAGTAAACAAACACTATCCAAGCGTCGGTCGCCACGAGCTGCAAATGACACCTCCCTTTCACAATACGGAACGCTGATTCACCCATGCTCAAAACGAAATGAGTCGTCTTAACACGCATTAACAGCCCACAACAAAAACAAAACCGCCCTCCATACTAAATGAAAATTTACTTTAAAACTTCAAATATACGCGCTCAGCAGGAAAACGCAGAATTGACAAAATTTGTACGAGTAAACAGTCATAACGACAAACCGCTTATGTGTGAAAAAATTATTACGATTTAAGACAAATTAAAGTTAGCAATATTCCAAACTTTCAAAACGCAGCATCAAAGGGTTAAAAAGTTATAGCCAAAAAAACGTTGATATTTTTGCGTGAAAAGGACTATGAATTGTGCATCGCTTAAAGGCTCATGTCCTTGATGACGTCATGAGTCAACAATCAAAGCGTGCACACATTTTAATATGGTGTGAAATAAAAGTCCATAAACGTGTTACAATTGGCGTGAGACATGGTGATTCTAGGTCTCTTCTTCTTGGAGTTATATTATGATTCCTTGACTTACTGACTTAACTAGCTTTTAAGTGTCTGTCCATCGACGGGGACGTTTCGGCTGCTTTCCTCAGTTTTGAAGCAAGTTCTCTCCACTTTTGCCTGTCTTCTGCTGTTCTTTTTCTTCAGGTCCTCAAGATCTTTGGATGTTTTAGTGCCTTTCCCTTTGCTAAGGGTACGAGGCAGTGTTACTAAAGGTCTTCCCCTGAAGGGTTCTCCACATTTCACGAAGTACAGGGTCATCGCCTTGTTTGCTGGTACCTCAGGATCCCTTCGCAGTATGTGTCCAAATAGACACCATAATCTGTTTTCAGATATTTGAAGGGAGAGGGGCGTTTCTTTGCACTTGTTATACAGATATTAGTTTGTTATCGTTTTTGGGTATCAAATGTTGAGGACAATTCTCAATTGTTTTCTGTGAAAGGCATCTATGTTGTTTTCCTCTGATTTTGTAATTGCCCATGTGCTACAATTAAACATAAGGATAGGTTTTACCAGGGTCTTGTACACTTTCATTATGGTTTTTGGAATCCTCTAGATCACCAGAAAGACCGAATAATGGGCCCAGTGCCAGTTATCCATGCAGGTCGTTAGAGGTGACTAAGGTAGCATACGTATCCTCGTTTTCATCTTCTATTCAACTTATTCTCTGTTCGTATTGTCACGGGTCCTATTGTTATCCCCCTCTCCCTCTAGAGCCCAGAAATCATTCCAAAGGATGTACTGGGCGTTATTCCAAGCAACCGATCACTCAATCAGTAATACCAGCAGAAAAAAACTTATCAAAGGGCGAAACAAGAGGTAAGATATATAAAGTATCGCAGTGAATGACAATAATGACAATCATAAAAGAGAGCCTGATAGAAGACTGGATAGACCAGAGATGAAACTCCCACTCGACGCTTAGTCGCCTTTTACGACATGCATGCGGGGATCGGACATTGCGCTTATTCTTCACTTCTCAACTGAGGACCCGGGACCCACA
>JAOXNP010427197.1:0-12919 GCA_028571245.1 Chromodoris orientalis
AGAAGAAAATTTGATAACGCTTATGATGGCTGACGCATTGTCAGTGAATTAAAATTGAGGCACAGTCAGAGAAGGATAGAGGCAGTGTTGTTTTAATAAAATAGATTGAATTATGAATATCAATTTTGATGGAATTTCTTTATTATTAAAAATATTATCTGTCATCACCATCACTGCCTTTCACCCCAGTAGGGTAGACTTCACTTTCAAGTGATTTCCACCTTTCTCTGTCTTGAGCTATGCTTGTAGGCTTGCTCCATGTGACGTCATCTCTCATAGCTCTCTGTCAACACATCTTTACCATGTCTCATTTGGCCTACCTGTGCCCCTTGTGTCCCTGTGGGTTCCATAGCAATGATTGTCTCATGATGTTGCTATGTGGTTTTCTCTATGTATTCTCAACCATCTCCACTCCTGCTTCCATTCTCTTGCACAATTGGTCTCTATCCTGTTCTTATCCATAGATCCTCATTTCTTATCTTGTCTTGCCACTTATTTTTAGTATACTTCTCATACATAGTGAAGGTTTGGACTTTAATGAAAAATACTGGTAATATCAGTCAAAGGAGAAAAAAAACCAAATGTATATCTTTCAACAGGTTAGAAGATGTAGCAAAGATTTGTAAAGAGGCAGACATACCTCATCTTGTAAATAACGCATATGGAATCCAAACATCAAAATGTTGTCACTTGATCAAAGAAGCAGCCAGAGTGGGGAGACTTGATGCTTTTGTTCAAAGTTTGGACAAAAATTTCATGGTTCCTGTAGGAGGTGCTATAATTGCAGGATTTGACAAGAAATTTATACAAGAAATTGGAAAGACATATCCAGGTATGATTTCAATATTTATGTAGACAGAAAGGGATCTCATTTCATACCCTTATATTTCACCTGTATTATACTAAGGTAGATTTGACCTGCATGGAGTATGTGTCTGTTAATCTGTATTATTATAATATGTTGCTGTGATGGCATTTGGCTATGGAGAATTTGGAGATAACCCAAGACACTCAAAACACTCAATGAATCAGTTAATGGATTGTCCATGTCAGTCTATTACCATTACATCCATGTAACACAAATAAGACTACAGTATAATCTGCTTATATTGACATACTTTGGGAAGTGGATTTGATGTCGATATGTAAAAATGTCAATAAATAAAAATGAATAAGGGGAGGTGTAGGCCTTCCTTGCTACAATGTGAGGCACGAAGCACACACTAAACTACACACCAGCGCAAACTTTATATGCATGCTTGTAAGGCCTGTTATTGTTATGGCTGCTGGCTGAGGAAAAGAGAAAGGCGAGGCGCTGACCATGGCACTGATTGACAGCGATGGGATGGAAAGTGGGGGTAGGGAGGCGATGCCCACAGCATGAGACATGCGTATATATTAGGCACTTAAGTGTGTGGGGTAAGCCTTTATTTAGCCGTCTAAAACCTGGTGTGTCGATATTATAGTAGTAGTAGCCTACTTGGCGGGTACCATATGAGGACTAATAAAGAACTACATGTCATGTGTTAACTGTTAGCATGACAATTTTCCCCATTTTATGTTTGTGGGCTTTACAAGGTACCCATCGGAAGCATGCCAATAAAGCGGAGGGGCCCCAAGAAAAAAGTCGATATAACAGAAAATATTAAGGTAAGATATTGCTGGAAAAATTCCGTAAATGGAAAATGTCAAAATGTCGATAAACCGGCTATCAATAAGTGGATTATACTGTATATTTCCTCTACTCTAAGTAAAGATTCAGAGCACATGAAATTATCAATGCTGGTACTACTGGTAGGCTTCCTTTTTTGTGTTGGTCTGATTATCACATCAGTTTATGGCAGTAAATTTGCTAAGCTTTTTCAGTTTTATTTTATAGGATTTGATCAGTGCCAAGAACCTTTTTGTCAAAGTTACCTTTAACAAATCACACCAGCATTAAGGATGGTAGGGCATCCTTGTAAAAAAAAAATGCCAAAGGGTAAGCTATCCTTGACCTTCGGTTGACTGTTCATTACCATTATTTCAAATTATATTTGACCGAAAGAATGGAAGTTTACATGTGTTTTTTTTATTTGTGAAGCTTCTAAGCAACCTCTGCATTCTACCCAGTGGATGAATGTATGCATATTAGAATTTAGGGCAATGAGTGGTAGAGGGAGGAGATGAAAGATTTATAATGAAAGAAGCACTTTTGGCTGTACTACTTTCTATTATGTGATATGAATGTTTATGATCTTTGAGCTTAGGCATGTCTCCACATTTTAAAATGTGATACTATTACATAGTAATTATTGCCTTATATTATAAAATTATATACAGCCTATATGTTATGCTCAACTCAATGCGACTAATTGCCTAATGTGGACAGTAGGCAGATGAATTGCTGAATGTTTGAATTAGACGAAATGCTTGCAAAATCTTCACATTAAGCAGGTCTTTCATATTAGGCCTAACCGTTACCCTAACCGGCAAACCATTTTGACCATTGTGCAAATTAGACAGACATATATTTATAATCCAAAAATAACAAAGCATTGTTTTTTACGCAACTAATTATGAGTAGAAATAGAAATATGGATGTGCATTTCCTTCCCCTCCCCCACCCCCTGCTTTTTTTTTTTTTACTTGGAACTCAACAAAAGCACCCTATCCTGGGGAGATATCATGATTTGGTTTTTACAATGAGACATAGTCGAGGATCAGTGGAATTTTTGTTATTTTTTATTTTTTAAAATTTATTTCATTTGCCTATATGTGACATTTGTTAGTCAAGGCATAATTATAATCAATAAATTGAACAGTGGGACTTTATTTCATTTGTCTGATGTGTATTGTCTTCTGTCAGTCTTGACCATATCACATATTACTGCTATCAGTAGTATCAGTTTATTGAAGTGATAGCTCTTCAAACTTCGTTGATGTTTCCCATCTGGTTTCAAGGAAGTCAAAGCAAAAGAGGATCATGGAACTCGGTTGGTAATACATGCCTTTAATGCTTAGCAGCAGGATGTTTGTTTATTGTGTAAGAACAAAATTTGACCGATGGCTCAGCTTTGTCAAGGCACCACAGTATGATCTCAGATGTGTTTGAAGACAATGTGTCACATAACCTTTACTGTGAGTGTCCAAGTAGCATCTGGCTTGCCAGGGTGGCATATCACTCATGAACCTGTTTCATTAATTAATTGAATGACATACTCAATCTCTTCAATCTTATTGAGACCAGAAGGGGTTTTTGATGCCAAATGTGTTGAAATAGTTGTATAAAATCACTGGTATCTAATTTGGACATGGTTTATAGTTGGCCTTGTAGTCTGACTAAACTAGGGTCATTGGCCAGATTGCTCAGATGAGGCGTTTCTCTAGGGGTTGATTCTGATAACAGGTTCCTAATCCTAGGCAAATGAGGTTCTGACTTGGTGGGTTCTAGGCCATAAACACTATAGTACAAAATGTATATTCTTTTACATTGCCTTTATTTCGCCTTGTTTTGATTGGTTCAACTCAAGCTCTGATAGTTCTCTTAATCTCTTTTTCACAGGAAGAGCATCCGCTTCACCATCTTTGGATGTATTCATAACCCTTCTCACACTTGGATCTAAGGGCTATAAAAAGCTTCTGGATGAGAGAAAGACACTTTTTGGTTATCTCACAAATGCCCTGTCAGAATGTGCAACAAAATTTGACGAGCGTTTGCTGAAAACAAGAAATAATCCCATTTCTACAGGTGGTGTATATAGTTTGTTTGGTAGAAAAATGTACACTTTCAACTTTCAAAACTGAATTACTTGAGAGAGATTCATCATAAAATAAATGGTATCAAAGAAACCTTCTTTAGTCAAGTTTTGCCCCATATCAATTTAAATTTCTTTAGTTTATCTGTTTCTTTGCAATGCAAGCTAAATGTTTAAAAGTACTGGTTTTTGACGGAATTCTGATTTGAACATAAATTTGTTGAAACTTTTGAAATGACACCATTCAAAGAGTCAAAATGACCTATGAAAGAGGATGATCATGCCATGAATATCATATTTCACAGATTAAATACCATCCTGTTTTTAATCTTTGTTCAAGTCTATGCTCATAGCAACCTCCATTTCACTTTTGATAATCAAATTTCCATTCATTTTACAATACTGTGTCATGTGTGTTGGGACATTTTGATGGTGACTGTTTGGCCATGACAATTCAAAAGTGTTTGTGGGGAGTGTTCATACAATTTGTTATTTCCGGAGTCCCACAGGAACAATTACTTGAAAAGTATGACTGAATCATGTTCTGGGTACTTTTAAAAAGTTATATTAAAAAATTGAGACCGAGGAAATGATACTGAAAGAATTGATCCGTAAGAGTTTGATGAGGATCATTTTTCTTTACAAAAGTTTCACAAAACAGTACCATGTTGTTAATGGACATGCAGACCTCCCATCCAAGTCTCCTCAGTATCTGAGGATTCTCCCGGTCCTGTTTCAAGCCCAACCCCCAACCTCCCTGTGTCCCTCTCAAATCTCCCCCTTTTCTTCAGAAACTTTGTATGTGAGCAGTTGCACCAATTTGGACTAGTCCTCTAATACTTTGTCACTTTACTTTGGATTCATTGTAAGATATTTCTCTGTGATAGCCTTTGTAGAAGAGGCCAACATTTTTAATGTACATGTATAAAAGTAAAAGTTTACATGCTAGCAGCAGTTGCACCAAATTGACCTAGTATTCTAATACATTGTCACTTTGGATTTGTTGTGAGATATTTTTCTGCAATAGCCTATGTAGTTGAGGCGAATCCTGAGATACGCCAGGCATACTGTATGTATTATATTTTATTATTTACCATGTAAACGCTAAAACCTCCCTGGATTTCATCAAATCTTCTCTGTTTTTATCTCAATCAAACCTCCCCTTTGAGAGTCAGAGGTTAGGTTTAGACATGCCATTTGTTTGTTTATTCACAATAAGGCTATTTTTATGCATATTAAAATGCATACACAGTGATGCAAAGATAAAATGTTATGGTACATACAAATAACATGCATACATACCTTCATAGGCCTACATGCATACATACATACATATATACTTACACACATGTAACATCCATACAGTCAAACTTCTGTATAACGACACCCATGAATAACAACAACACCTGGATAGCGACATTGACCTCTGGTCCCGATTTTTTTGCTACATGTATTATATAGTATTATTATTAGTAATAAAAAAAACAACACAATAGCGACATATGTTTTCGTAAAACCCCTGTTTATTGACATCGATATAGCGATAATCGGCAGTTGACACCCACGCCCTATACAAAAATTCTAGCCAAATAGGCCACCTCGTTTCCGACCAGTGTCATCTCGTACTCTTAGCCAATAAAAACACTTCTTTTCCAACCAATGAGTTGTCCTACTTGAGCTTACTCATAGCCAATGAGATCCCCCCCCCAAAAAAAAAAAAAAAAAATTAAAAAAATTAATGTGGTCATGTGTTCCGTTGTATTATTAAATGACATTTAATACAACAGCTGCACTCATGTCCGTTCCAAGGCCAGATAAACTACAGAGGGCAAATGGCATTTGAGCACTGTTCACAATCAAAACAATGAAAATACACATCAGAGAGTGAAAGTGAAAGCATAACTGGTAAACCCTTTGTCAACAGGAAAAATACATTCTTACATGGTTGGAATGTGTCTTATCACAGGCACTGGTCCGCGCATCGCATCCTTCTATCCACGGAAGTCTCACCACACCCCCTTTTTCCGCCATCTTGTAAACCTGGGAATAACGACACCCCTGGATAACGACATAATTTTCTGGTCCCAGGCGATGTTGTTATCCAGAAGTTTGACCGTACATATAACATACATACATCATACATACATACTTCTTTCCTGCCTACAAAGAGAGAAATAGAAATGGATTATACAAATATAGAGATAAAACAAACTACCGGTAATATTTAAGACTTACATTTTCTCATATAATACTTGGGAGGATAATTCATGTTTTCTATGAGGACTTGCTTAGAAAAAATGAATCGTCAACATTGATGTGAATGTTTAATTTCTCATAACAGGAATCACATTAACTTTAAATGATGATGATGATGGCAAAGGTGAAAAGACCACAGAAATTGGATCAATGCTTTTTACACGATTTGTATCAGGCACAAGGTAAATAAGAACTGTATGAGGATAAACTCCAAGTTCATTCAAATTGTACTAGTGTAGGCTTACTTCAGATTAACATTAAAAAATAAAGGTGTGTAAAATGAATGACACAAAGTGGGCTCACCTTTTTACCTGTGGTTAAATAGTCATAATCACATTTGATAAACATAAAAGAAGTGGTTAAGTAAGAAGAGTACATAAATATGTACCGTTATGTCAGCTGTCCAAATTGGCTCCATCCACTGACTTTTTTGCCACCCTGTACTTTGCTCAGCTGTCATCACAGAATCTAGTGTGTTTCGTTCCTTGCCTCCCACACTCATTGTCATAACTCATAATAGTAGTCTTGTCGCTTTGTGTAATGTACTTCTGATCTCCAGACTTTGCTAGTGTATTCTTTTTGCATAGCATGTATTTACTCATATCCAGCAGCTGTGTCTTGCCTAAGCTTATTTATGTTGTGAAAATTTGAGTGTTTTCTTGGCCAAAGCCACTCCAAGCCACCACACAATTTCTGATGGAACCATGAGAAAAATCGGTCAGACAAAGAAAGCCTGCACTTGAATGAACACTAAGGCATTAACTTTATTTCTGTATGTATATACATGTACATATGTAGCATATTGTTTCTGGAGACCATTTTGAAGTATATGTATATAAATAATATACAGACCTAAATCTAGATCTCACCTAGCCCCATTCATAAACTGTGCAGTCATTTATTTTTATTTGTATACAGGCCAGAGTGTGTGTGTTGGATTTAAAGAACTAGGGTACTAGAGTGATCTCCCATATTCTCAATTTTCTTGTTGAAATGTTGTCCTTGTACATATTTGAGAGTGGTCTAGGATGTTGGAGAATGTTTCTATCTCAAGTGTTCCCTGAAAAATGATATAAATTGAGTGGTGCAAATGAGGAATGGTGCAAGTTTTTATGAGCTTTTGTTGAATGGACGTAGAACTTATATTTGAATAGAGCTTATTGGAGAAGAGTGAGATGAGAGACAATAATGAAGAAGCAAAGCATAGGTCTAGCATCTCCTCTCTCTCACTCGCCACTTAGCGTAGGCTAGCCAAACACTGCGATTCCTCCAAGCAGGCTAGGTTAGTGTACCAGCACGCCTGTGTGCTCCCACCGCACCGATCATCCAGTGTGACTGTTTTGTGGTGCAACACTCTCTCTCCCATTGACCATCGCAAAAGCGCCTATGCAACATTAGGTTGGCTAGTACGCTCAGCCTAAGGATGGACTATTGTAACGTACAATTACACACATGTGTTATGCCTCCTTGATCTAGATTGCCCATGCTGGGCTCAAAGTAAAAGGTCGGCCTACTCTTTTTGGTATTTTCTGTGAGAATTTGAGGGGAAGTCGTTCACGTGAATCGCCGTTTCAGTTCGTATTAAGAAGATGTAAAGCAAATATGAGTTTGTGTAATCATGTTATTGAATGTTAAAGTAGTGGAACAAAGAGGGAATTTATTTGAGGATCTGCATTCAGTTCGTGGGAACCGGGTACGTGTTAAATAAGAGAAATTTGTATTTAATTGTGAAGAATGACCCACAGCAATTTAGAACCCGTAGAAAATACTACTTATTCCTCTTATTATTGTGCCTTTACCTGTGCGCGTTGTGCTGTGCAACTAAACATATCCATAAATGTACATGTACAGGTTTTGGCTTTTATAACTTTAACCTTTTGAAACTTCTGTTGTTGTACAATTTGAAAAAAAAAATTTGATAAAGATGTTTAATTCTCAAACTCAAGGGATTTAATTTTTTCTTTTTAATTCTTTTTTCTATCTGTAGAGTTATTGCTCCTGGTAAAGACAATGAAATCAGTGGCTACAAATTCAAAAATTTTGGAGCTCACAGTGATTCCTACCCTTATGCCTATCTGACAGCTGCTGGTGCCATTGGTATGACACACACTGATGTAGATTTGTTCATCGCACGTCTCACCAAAGTGCTCACTAAAGTTGGTAACAGGAAAGAATTGTCACCTGAGAAACCTTTACCATTAGCATCTGATGAACAGGAAAGTCAACAAACTCCAGATCTGCAGACCTCAAAAATAATTGAGCAGTAAACAGATGATGGTCTTTAGAAATCAAATCACATAAATGACAGCCTAAACATTCTTCCTTCTTCTTTCTGTATCTCTCATAGTATGTTTCTTGTGAATAAACTGACAAAATGTAGGGATAATTTATGTGAGAGTCTGAGAGGATAGATATTTTGTTATGTCAAACTAATTATGATTGGAATTATAAGGCTTTTGATTTTACCATTTTCAACCTTAAACGTGTCATAGTATTACAAACCTAATTTATTTGGTGCATTTAAGGGGAGGGACTAGACCTGAAATCCAGTTTTTGGCTAATATTAAATTTGGGATATTTGACTTCTCATAAAGTAAAAGTTTTAAATTTAAACATTTCTCTTTCCAAAAACATCAATTTCATCATCTAACTCAGTCCCAATCCTCTATTTCAGGCTGGTACTTTCTTAAGTAAGATAAAGATAAACATGGAGAGGTACCTGCAACTACATGTATAAACTAAATCATATTTTCTCAAAATGTGATATCGTCACACTCATTCCACAATTGCCTAAGTCAGATTATTTTAGAATTTGAATTATGATGCCAACTTTGATCTCCACAGTCAACTCTATCTTATTGTTCTTATTTTGTTCATTGTTTTAAATCCTGTTGTACAGATAAATTCCACTTTTGCGTAAGTCATGTCAAGGTACTACTGTGACTTAGGCAGATGTGGAACTTGATGATTGAGAAGGAAGAGGATACCACTTCCTTAAAATTAATTATACATTGAGTAGACAAGATTCTTCCATTTTTAAAGAACCCTCTCTGCTCAATATAAACACTCATGAAACATCTCATGATTTAAGTCTTCAGACCTACTGTAAGTAGCTTGTGACAAAATTGCCTGAAAATTTTTTGACCAAAATACATGTATGACAAAAATTGAACATGAAAGACATAATTATCATATATATATAAAATATAATATATATAAACAGAACCCAATGGATTGATAGTGGAAGACAAATGTATCTAACCTAGTTGATGATTTCAGTTAGTCAGCCGTCACAAAATTGCCAGAAATGCTGACGATGCCGGAGAACTTACAGTTACAGGCCTGAAGTCTTGTCATGGTAGATCCAAATTTATCCAGTATACTAAGATCTGACGCTGCAGAAAGTCGCAATTTTCCAACCTTTCCGCAATTAATCTCAAATTTTGCCATTTTTCCCCAAACAACATTTTATTTTTGATTTCCTTGTAATCCACCATTTTTCCCCTTGAGACCCCTTCATCCCAGCCTAATCTAGCAAAAGACTTCCACTCTAGGAGTAGACACGTCTGGTAGCTTTCATTCATTGAGTCCAAAGCTTGTTTTCGAGTCAAGAGAAAATGGATCGTTTTCTGACCTGAGCAATAAAGACAGCATGTCATGTGCTGCAGAGACATTTTGATTTTTCTTCTTGGACAAACGTCAGTGGCAGCAAGCTGTTCTCTACCCGATGCAACTTTGTAGCGTTAGATCACATGAGGAAATCATCTGGGAAGAGCTACTCCAAGATGAAGAAACAGTCCATTCGATGTCTTTGTGTGTATGTGTGTGTGTGAGAGAGATAAAAAAAAGAGAAGAGTGATGGGAATGAGAAAGAAAAAGAGGAAAATAGATAAACAGAGAGAGAGAGAGAATGAGAGATTTTGTGTGTGCGAGTGAGAGAGAGAGAAAGCGATGGGAAAGATGAAGAGAGAAGAGACAGATACTTCCAGGATAGATAAACACAGAGAGTGAATGAGAGAGGGAAGAAGAGATTGTATGTGCGCACACATGTGTGTGTGTGGGAGAGAGAGAGAGAGAGACAGATAAACATGTCTGTAGAAGTCTAAACCTATTGGAACGGGTTTCATTTGTCAGTTTATAGAAAACTAGGGAAAGCTGTCCTGCAATATTTTTGCGAATTTAGCTGGCAAATTAAGGCTTTTTTTTTTGTTGTTGTCAATTTTTGGGGTTCTCATTTACAAAGTTCCACAGGGACATTCAGATATCCAGCCATATTCCAATGGAACAAAATAAATTGTTTTATATTTTACCTATAGTCTATCTGGCATATTCACTTTTCCGGTCCGGCATCAAAATTGGGGAACAAAATATTATTTTACTGCGTAATACCTGCCATATATCCAGCTTTCAATTTTTTTAGGCATGTGGTGAAATGTTTTCACACCACAGGATGATGCCTCTAGCAAAAAACACTAAACTACTCATTCTAGAGTAGGTTTGGTTGTGCGCATAAAAAAACACTTAGCTTTCATTCTGACTCCTCAGGCTCATCTCTGAATGATTCACAGCAGTATTTATACTTGCGCAGTGGCCCTTGCTGCATTCTTGATCCATTCTGAATTCTGAGCAATTATATGAACATGAGACTGGTGACAACTTTGACAAGTTTCACATCGTTAGTGATGCTCATATTTTTTCACTCTTCATAATTTTCCAGGACTTTGTTAGTGGGTCAAGTACTCATGAAGCCAAATTTCATTTCATTTGGGTTGTGAATCATTACATCTGGACATAAACTAATGTTTTCTGCACAAAACATATGAATATTATGACTTAATTGAGATCTATCTCTTGATTCATTGCTTTCACCAATGTCTGAATCAGTGGAAATAGAAATGTCAGATTGTGTATCCATCATCATCTACATTTTTATGGTTGATGAAAAATATCAAATACATGCTGACATCGTTGTGAGTTTATGTGAATGAAAAAATATCAAATAGGGGCCTACATTCTGTCATCGTTGTGAGTCCCCTGTATGCGCATGCTGTGCACACAGATTTCGTTTATAAGCTGTTGTTAGTTATGTTGGTTTTCGAAAAGTGCTTAAAATTCACTTCTCCAAAATTAGAGAGCACTTCCTGGTAACCAGGCAAGTATATAAGCAATTGAAATTGATAAAAGGGGTGTGTCTGAGTCTGAGCAGGGGTAGCACAGCAGTTCAGTATTTCTGGTATTGGTATACTAGCGGTTAGCAGTGGTAATAGGAAGGATGTCAAAGGTTAAGGAGACATGATGGCTGTTGGTGCGAGGGAGGATGCATTGAACAGGACTAGTTGAAGATGACCCCAAAATGAGATAAACCAAAAGAAAAGGAAGAAGAAGTAGAAAACTAAGCATGGTTTTTCAAATTATCAATGTCAAGCTGTCTGAGAAAGATCTGTGCCAAAGAATAAGCAATATTCAATCAGATTTTTTTTTATATACATTACACACTGAGAGGTATCTTATAATTATATTTAATAATATGCATATATTATCTGAAATGGATGGGTACTTAATGGTGTTAAGTTATTATCAGGTCAACAATACTGCTATTTTTGTCAAGGCACAGATCATTATGGTTCAACTGAATGAGTATTGTTGAAATCTGCCATATCACAGAATTATAAAATGGGGTGAAACAGAAGTATCTAATTACAAATAAAAAGTTTGCTGCTTTCATTTCTGTTGTTGATTACTTTCATGTGAAGTCACCAACACTTCCCCTATGGTACATGTACTAATTTGGAGTTTTTGTTGTTATTGCTGTTCCTGATGTTTATTATAATTTACATGACATGCAATGTTTATTTTTGTTATCGTTGCTGAAGTTTTATGTCAACTTGTCTAGTGATGTTTTGTTGCACTCTTACTTTTTGGTCCCACAATTAATTTAATACTAGGTACACAACAATCATCAATTTCTAAAATGTTTGAGTTTTGCTACAAAGTTTTGCTAATTGTAGGATGGAATCAATGTAATTTCAGAGGATCTTAAGCCTGATAGTTGGGAGTAAGCTCAAGCATGCCCTTGGGACATGCAAACCTGTCACTGGCATTGTACAGTATTTTCCCCCTTTTGGATGTTTTATGGGTTGTAACACATAATTTTGTTTGCATCTTGCAGCGAGACATATTTCTCTATTGTCCTTAACCATTTTTTCATTGTTGTTTTTTCTTTCTTTTTGTTGTTACTAAATCTTATTTTTTTACATTAATTTGAACATAAACTTTGAGGGTGAGATAGAGATGGGGGTTTTTCCCCAGCCCATCAACATTTAGAATACTTAAGTTTGAAAAAACTGCTGCACATCACAGGGCACAACAATCAAACTCAATTATTCAGTATCTGGATCTTTCCAGACCATTCATGAAGATTTCAGGATGTTCCATGGTGCACCATAATGTTGCATCAGCCACACCTGTCCTTTTTTTTTTTTTTTAAAAACATGGCAACACCAGGTAGGCTACCTCGAATAGCAAATTCATGAACAATTCGTTACCACCCTTCAAAGTCATCTGGCTTTAACTGACAACAGTAAGCTCTTAAACTTGATGTACAATATACAGTAGACTTCTGATAACACAAACTCAAAAGGGCCAGAGAAATAAGTTCATGTGATCAACGCAGAAAATGAAAGAAAGATAATCCAACCTGGTCTTCCCTAGAGTCGGGCGTGCGTGAAATTAATTGAATGAAGAAATGTATGTAGGCTAGCTCAAAGTGCTGTGAAAGAATGAGATGAGAGACAATAGGCCTAGTTAAGAAGCAAAGCATAGGCCTAGCATCTCCTCTCTCTCTCTCACCACTTAGCACAAGGCGAGCCAAACAGCAATTCCTCCACAAAAGGTAGGCTAATGTAACATCCCGCCCCTGTGCCCCC
>JAOXNP010428307.1:0-12891 GCA_028571245.1 Chromodoris orientalis
TTTTTGTCCACGAAACTCTTAACATTCTCCTTATAAACCACATTTCTGCAGCCTCATATTTCTTCTTCAGGTCGTTTAAAAATGTAAATGTTCGTAATTCTGCAACCCCTTACAATAAATTAAACAAAATATAAAATGAACTAGAACCCACTTTTGCCCAAGACCATTAGAGACAAGGAATAATAAATCATCATGCAAATGTGACAGATCCAGCAGGCAGACTGGAATTGATAATTGTGTAGTACCGGATATCATTCACGAAACGTTGAACAGTTTGGGTAAAAGATGGCAGGTCCTGAGGAATGAAAACAAAAAATTACGAGTAGAAATGATGAAAACAGATCATCAAATACACACTACATGTATATTACATTTCATCTCGTTTCCCGCCATTCACTTCGTTATGGCAAGATGAGATACACACGAGGCCAATCCTAGGTCACTTCGCACGAAACCAGCGTACAGGTCGCACGTTAAAAATAATTGCTGTTGTAGCGCTAGGCTATCCCTAGCGTGACTGTATTGTTGTGGAATCGAGGATTGTATTGTAAGTGTGGTTATTAGAAATTGTGCTCTGTGTTTCATTTTACTAATCTTTCGATTGGCATATCAGGTAGGTGACACACTTTATTTACTGATACATATAACAATAAAGGTGTTGAAAATTTTTATTTTGTTTTAAGTTGATAATAAATAAAAACGTGATAATCTAAGACCAGATCTAGATTATACTTTCCATGGTTTCAGACCAATATTATTATTACTATTATTATTATCCCATCCTTTGACTTGACTATATTTTTTGGCTTCGGGCCAATAAAATTTTCTGGCTTCGGGCCAATAAAACTTTCTGGCTTCGGGCCCACTATTTCCTGGCTTCAGGCCAATAAATAATATATTTGTATGCAAATTCTGGCTTCGGGCCAATAATTTTCTAGTTCTAGCTTCGGGCTAACACTGTTCAGGCTTCGGGCCACACAATTTTTGTCTGGCTTCATTCAAGCCACTAAACTTTATTGAAATCATTCTTTCTAGCCTCGGGCTACATCTAAGACTCAATCCATTTTACATTGCGGACTTCATCCGATCAATTAATTCAAGCTTCGGGCCTATTAGATTCTTATCAAATTCAAGATTTCGGATCAGTTTCAGATTTCTAGGCATCGCAATTTGTGTGTAAAAAATTATACCTTATTAGACCTACGTCATTCAAATCGTATATCGATAAAATTACATTTCAGAGTAAACATGTCGAATGCAAGTAATGATGAATTGTTGATATCAGAGGCAGAATCATATGGAGACGTAGAATGTGAATTACAGGAAGAACAGAAAGAAGAAGAAAAGGATAAACGCCCACTGAAAAGAAGTGTGGCACAAAAGGAAAGAGAGCCGAAACACGACCTCTCAGAAGTTATAGCCACAAACAACGAAGTCCTGAAACAAATTTTGGAGAGAATGACAGAGGGCAAACAGTTAGCAAAGAAACGTAAAAAGAGGGAGCGTTCCTCCTCCTCCTCCTCCTCCTCTTCGCAATCATCTGACTCGGAAGATAATTCCATCGCCGCACCCAGCAAGTCTTCTTCACATAGAAGAAAGATATTACGTACCAAAAGTAAAACTGGTACTGGTACGGAAAGGACATCCGGTAATCTGACACCGAGTGAAAAGGAAGAGTTTGGTACCGAGGATGTAATAAACGAGATCCTTCACGGTGATACAGATCTTGACGTCTCGCGTGACACCGACGCCGAGGAAGAGGGAGAAATAGGATCCGATGATGGGGGAGAGAGCATTGTGAAGGCGGCGAGTGAAGAATACGCCATAAAAGATGAACTAGGTGATCCAGTGTCTGACCACCTATCAAAGTTTGTAAATCAGTGTTTCCAACAGGAAATGGGAACGGATAAGCTTAAAGAAAAAACACTGAAATATAAGAAACCGAGCAACTGCCCAAGTTTAACAGTCAGAATGACAAACAAAACAATTTGGGATGTATTAAAACCCGTTAACAAAAAAGTGGATGCCAAGCACATCACAGTACAACGCTTGCTAGCAAAAGCAACAATGGCAATGATTGAAAGTGCAAGCCTCATGACAAAAATTAAAGGGAAATCGGATGAATCCAAACGGGCTCTGGCAGGTATGTTAGATGCTATGGCATTTATAGGCACTGCACAGCAAAAAATGACGTCACATAGGAAGATGACGCAGCGAATGGCTTTACCGTTCGACATCAAGGCCATTTGTGACCAACCAAGTGACGGCACAGAGTGGCTTTACGGAGAGGACGTGAAGCAAAAAATAAAGGATGTCAAGGAACAAAGGCGTCTTGCGTCTTTTTCCACCACTTATCCCAAATCTACATATAATGCGTTTGGTAGCGCAAACAACCAGAGAAGAGACAGAAGGCCTTTTTTAGGCAAGGGAATGCCGCGCGGCGGTTGGAATCAGAAACCAGCACGCGGGCACTACCGCTCGGCGGCAGGGCACAAGGCGAAGAGGGGACGCTATTGAAAGGCAGTTATGATAATGAGACACAGGATGAGCGACAACAGGTAAGTGACGATAACGCTCATGCCCTCCTCCTTCGCCGACTGGGGATAGACAAAACCAGCCCTTTCAAAGCAGGACAGATAAAGAATTGTCAAAAGGAATGGCAGTATCTGACTTCGGACAAACATGTTTTGCAAATGGTTAAAGGCATGAAAATAGAGTTAGAGAGTTTAGACAGAGTAGCACAACAAAGGAAACAGAAAAGTTTCCATGGAAGTTATAAAGAAATAAAAGCAATTGATGAAGAGCTCAAACAACTTATCCAAAAAGGGGTTGTTGAATATTCTGAGCATGAAAAGGGAGAATTTATATCTGGAATATTTACAAGAGAAAAATCGGATGGAACTTACAGAATAATTTTAAATCTAAAAGACTTTAACAAACACATAAAATATAAAAAGTTCAAAATGGAGACACTAAAATCAGCTCTTTGTTTGTTGACACCCAATTGCTGGATGGCAAGTATTGACCTAGTGTCAGCATATTATAGTGTTCCAATAGCCATAGAAGATAGGAAATATTTGAAATTCAAGTGGAAGGGCTCGCTTATGGAATACACTTGCTTGCCCAATGGCCTGGCACAAGGGCCCAGATGCTTTACAAAATTAATAAAGCCTATTTTTGCTTATCTGCATAGCCTAGGCCATATAAGCACGGGATACCTTGATGATTCTCTTTTGATTGGAAAGCAAAAAGATGATTGCTTGCAAAACATTTTTGACACTGTCAACATTTTTAAAAGGCTTGGTTTTGTCGTTCACCCATTAAAGTCGGTATTATTCCCTTCACAAAAAATTACATATCTGGGGTTCATTATAGATTCTGTAAACATGCTTATCGAATTAACCCAAAAAAGAAAGGATTCGATAAACATGCATTGTCAGAAAATCCTTGCCAGTGGGAAAGCTTCCATCAGAGAAGTAGCCCAATTAATTGGCTTAATGGTTTCAAGTTTTCCATCAGTGCCTCATGGACCATTATATTATAGGAGCATTGAGAAAGACAAATGTCAAGCCCTCAAGAGAAATAACTACAATTGGGAAACGAAAATGTCTTTGAGCGCTTCAGCTAACCAAGAAATACAATGGTGGGTTACAAATATTAAAACGAGCAAAGGGCCTATTCAAATAAAAGAACCATCGCTAATTATTAAGTCTGACGCCAGCTTAAAGGCATGGGGGGCCTTTTGTGAAGGTGTGAGAACAGGAGGTCCATGGTCAGTACATGAAATTTCACTTTATCATATCAATGAATTAGAGTTACTGGCAGCTTTTCTGGCACTTAAATCTTTTGCAAATGAAAAAGATAGCATTCACGTAAGAATATTTGTGGACAATACAGTTGCAATGAATTGCATTAACAAAATGGGATCAATGAAATCTGAAAAGTTGAATGAACTTACTAAAAACATCTGGGAGTGGTGTATACCAAAAAACATATGGGTTTCAGCGGCTAGAATTGCTGGAAAAGACAATGTGGAAGCTGATCATGAAAGCAGAAATGTCAATCTGGACACTGAGTGGCAATTAGATCCAAGTATTTTCCATTCCATGGTAAAAATAATAAAATGGGTTCCTGATATTGATTTATTTGCTTCTAGATTGAATAATCAATGTACACAATATGTGTCATATAGACCAGATCCTGGAGCAATAGCTGTAGATGCATTTAGTCTGTCATGGACAGCATTAAGATTTTTTGCTTTTCCACCCTTTTGTTTGTTAACAAGGGTTCTTCAAAAGATAAACAGAGATAAAGCCACAGGGATAGTCGTGGCTCCTTTTTGGGCCACTCAAGCATTTTTCCCGGTTCTTATAAAAATGTTAATAGATTTACCTATTCTGATTTCATCTCGACGAAATCTCCTATCACTCCCCAGCTGGCCAGAGAAGCTTCATCCTCTACACAAACAGTTGAAGATGATTGCATGCTTAGTCTCAGGAGACGATTCGAAGACGAGGGGTTTTCATCAGACGCAGCAGAGCTGGTCATGTCCTCATGGAGACCGGAGACGAAGAAAGCTTATGCAGCTCACATCAAAAGATGGAAATTATTTGCGATTAGGAACAAAGTGGATCCGGTGTCGCCGCCTTTAGCGCAGGCAGTTAACTTCCTAACGGAATTGTATAAGCAACATGCATCTTTTTCAACTATTTGTGTTGCTAGATCTGCATTATCATGCTTCATAAAAATAGAAAATTCGTCAGATGTTTTTGGTAATTTACCAAGTGTTAGGAGATTTATGAAAGGGGTTTTTGAGAAAACACCATCTTTTCCAATGAAGGATAGAGTAGCAACGTGGGATGCGAATACTTTACTTAATTTCTTAGAAACTTTGTATCCACACAATCATTTGAATTTAAAGGAATTATCCCTTAAACTTACTGGACTTGTAGCATTACTATCGGGACAAAGATCCCAGACAATTCACTCATTGAATGTGAAAAACATGGTTTTGTCTTCAGATAAATGTATATTTTATGTTTCGGACCTCCTCAAACACTCTAGAAAGGGCTCCCATCAGCAGCCTATTCACTTTGTTGCTTTTCCTGACAATCCTGCTCTCTGTATCGTGACAGTCATAAAAGAGTACATAGAGAGGACAAAGCCTCTAAGAGAATCTAATGGTGAGATAAAGTTATTACTGAGTCACCAGAAGCCCCATAAAGCAGTCAGTAAAGACACAGTTTGCAGATGGATAAAAGAAGTGTTAAGACTATCAGGTGTAGATATAGAACAATTCACTGCGCACAGCACCCGAGCTGCTAGTACATCAGCAGCAATGAAGGCAGGAGTGCCAATTACAACCATTTTAGGAGCTGCAGGATGGTCAAGGGAAAGTACTTTTACAAAATTTTACAAAAAAGAGTTAAAGCCTAATTTTGGCCAAAGTTTGATAGATTCTTACATGAAGAAAAGAGATGATAATTCTTAGATACGCAATTTGTAAATGTTGAATATAAAACATCTGGATGTTTAAATATCATAATAATATGAATGCAGATGTGTGTATAAAACCGTCTGATAACGTTACTGTAATCATTAAAAAATTTCGTCTAAAACGGATCTTCCAAGTTGGAGTTAATACATTAATGTTTATGTTATATTATGTGCATACATATCAATCTTTGTTTTATGCGTTTTTGACGTGTAATGTTTCCCACATGATGTGCTCATGTCATAGTTCACTCTAAAGTCTCATCTTGCCATAACGAAGTGAATGGCGGGAAACGAGATGAAATTATAGAAACAATCGAGGCTTACCTGTAAGGTGATGATTGTTTCCGATTTCATCGAGTTTGTCGACAGGAACGGAGTGGTAAGATGCCCTCCCTGATTGATTTATATCTGTATCAAATACTTCTGTTTTAATTATAATTATTATGAATCAATATTAAACTTAAGGTATTCATTATCCCACCCATATTAATAATTAATCATAATCTATTATAAGTTACATGTCGACAAACAGCTTTTCACTATGACAGTGAGCACTCTAAAGTGTGACCTAGGATTGGCCTCGTGTGTATCTCATCTTACCACTCTGTTCCTGTCGACAAACTCAATGAAATCGGAAACAATCATCACCTTACATGTAAGCCTCAATTGTTTCTATAATTGTCTTTTATCTTTTCTTGCAGATGATGAGCTAATACATCTTACAAATTAAGGCCTAAAATCTAAAGGGCCTCATGACAATGCGACGGCCTGGGATGAGTTCCGGACAAATAAGTCTCATCATCCTCCACAAAACTTTTCCTCATCTCAACATCCTAAAGAAGATAACTCAGACAAAGACAAATCCAAGGAAAAGGTCTCAGATCGAGAGTCAACAAAGCTAAGTCTTCATTTAATAGGTCAAATAATAAGTTTTGCTCCCATTGCAAAAAGCAAGGACATACATCAGGAACTTGTTTGAAAAAGTCATCAGGACTAGATCTAGATAAGAGAGTCCCGTCAACTCCTTCTGAAAGAATAAATTTGACTTTGGATGACCTTGAATTTTCAAGTCCATCATTTAAGGGTATAGATGTCATTGGAAGGCAAGCTACAATCAATGCAGAATAATATTGGTGCCAAGAAGATGACAAATACATAATGAAACGTGGTCATTCTCTTGGGAGGAAAAAAGAGGGTTTGTCAAGACTGGTGGACACTTTAGCTATGAAAGAAAGGAAAACAGCTAGCGAGTCGAGGTGCCAGAACATATATTAGAACTACCACTGAATTTCACACAGAAGCATACAAATTTAGATTTGGGTTAATGGAGGAGCAGGGACCGAGTCATGCCATCAATTAATGGCTGCAATGAAAAGGAGAGCAGGTGGCATTCAGAACAAAATGGATAAGATAAACTTCATCATGAACACTCAGATTTTGCACACAAGTCCACGACTTTTTGAACAAATTCATTAAAGTCAAGGTGAATGCGTTATGAAAACATTTGTGTTATTTATTAATGTATTTGGCAACTGTTGGAGCATTGAAATATTTCATTTTTCTTTATACCCATAGTATTTGGAAGATGAGCACAGGTTAGGGGGGAAAAACTGTTTTTGTATTCTTTCAATAACTGTATACAAATTGATACTTTATGAGGAATGATATATATCTTGTCTGTTTTTAGAACTAGTTCGGTAATAATTGTAAGTCAAGTTTTCAAGATTTTATGACATTTTAAATCAAGCTATTTGCACTCTGTGAAGCATTCTGAATGGCAAAGTTCAAAGCCCTCTAGAGAGAGTACAATTAGTTCCATGGCATTAATTACTTTATAAGAACAGAGATGTTCCTCCAAACATCAGGAGCTTATCACTTTGTTGCCAGTTGCCAACATCTGAGTAAAAAAAGGCGGGACATTTCATGGTATGAGTATGAGATAGTCTGATGAAGGCCCCAGTTACGCTCACGAAGGCCCAGGTGTGACTGGCCGGGAACCTCAGTCACTGTGACCCAGTGGGTGCTCACAAGGAGCTTAAAGGTTCACGGGTCAACAGAGTAAGCACTCCAGTGGCATTAGGGTATCTCTGACAAGAAACATGTGGATACATCTGCCTTTTTGAATTCTTGTGCATTAGAGGGAAGTGAAGAAAAACAATTGCTCTCACCAAAATGAGGACTGGACTCTCTATTCAATGTTGCAGTTTTTTATCAACAAAATCTTGCACCAAATTGAGGCAGCAACTTTTGAGACATTTTGACAAAGATCACACTTTCATGAATACTAATACTGCACTCTCAACATTCAAATGCCAGACAAAGAGAAATGGAGGCATTTATGACTTTGATGACTTTAAAAAATATGCAGCAGACGTCAGATTTCTCAAGATGGAGTCAGGACTCTGCAGTCAAAATCTTTTAAATGGACAAGTGTCCAATGCTGATGGAAATGACTAAAAGTCAAATTTCACTGTGAACATGAGATATTTTCTTTAAAACCTCAAATAATGAGAGCATAAAGGTACTGGATTTTCTTCATTTTGTTGTAGTAAAAGCTGTGTCCATAGAGAAAAACAAAAACAGAGGATTGAAAAAGGAATAAAATGGGAAACGGTATCTATACTGATTCCTCTCATGCCATCAGACAGACAAGCATGTGAAAATATCTAAGAACTTGATATAATAAGTGAATCATTAAAATTTATTCCATATTAATACACACAATTTTTAGGGTATTATCATTATATCTTTAATTTAATGATTATCTGATTTACATGCTTCAGAACACTTTCCTCAGCATGCTTCCTATTCCTACTATTGTCATTGTATTTCATACACTTCTTCTTCTGCTTTCAGCTTATCCCAACTTTGGTGTCGCCACAGCGGTTCACCATTTTACAGGTTCTGCATAATGGTTTGGTGAGGTTTTACACTGGATGCCCATCCTGACACAACCAAGCTCTAGGCTCGGAGAGCTGTGAAAGAAGGGATGGGTACTCTTAGAATAAGCTGTAAGTAAGAGAACCAGAAATCCAGACTCATGGATGTGTAATGTGAGGAGAAGAGAATACCAAGAAAGCCAGTCCTGTTTGAATAGAAAGGGCTGACTCATACCCCCATGAATGTCATCAATCAAAAAGATTGTAGTGTGTAGGGGTCAATTGCTCAATTAATATTAATTATGACAAATGCAAAGCAATTTTGGATAGTTTTTGTAGTTTGAACTATTAGGATTAATCTAATTTCTATCTTGTGAACACTAAAAGTAGGCCTCCACAAAAAAAAGAGAAGAAGAAAATGGACCGTCATATGAGTCCAGATGCAACAGCCTTTGCATTTCTTTTCCATGTTCGCAATAATACTATAAGGGTATGTAAGAATCCAATCACAGTACTCAAATTTTATAGAGAATAATCTTTTTTTTTTGTCCACTGAAAAGAGGACTGATTCCATAAAATATTGCTGCTGATTATAAGAAAAACATGGTAAATCAGCACACTGGAAGCTTCCCCAATCTCCTCACTATTGAAGATCAAACACATCTAAACTTTATCTTGATCAGCATTTAAATATTTCCACAATGTTTGCTCTTTATGCTAAGCATTGCAATTCTAAAAATGATGATCGTGTTAAAAAAAAACCATGATATTATTATGCACTATCAAATATTCAACACAAAGTATTTTGTTGCTAAAACCAAACAAGACAAATGTGATAAATGTGAACTGACAAGAAAGAAAGAAAATCAAAGTGAAGCTGTTTCAGGAAAAATGAGAAAGGATTTTGAATGGCATTTCAAAGATACAGAAGTACTCAAGTACTGTGTTCAAAAAAAGAGGGAAATCAAGATAGGGAAGATGGCTCTGCTGTCCTGTTTCGACATGCAAAATGTTATCCCTCTGTCAAAAGCAGACTTCTACTTTTTTTTTTTTAATCACAGCACACTACCATGCTACAACCTACTCTGTAAATAAATCATCATACACTGTCAACTGGAATGAGGGCTTATCTGGACAAGCAGGGCATGACATCTCATCAGCTCTATAAGTATTGCTCCAGAGCCTAGTTGCTGTGTGATGTCAGGCTAAAGAGTGGTGTACCTCAGAATAAGAATTCCGTTATAGCATTTGCCGTGAAATACATTCTTTACAAAATTCCTCACATCAATTCTGTCATGCAGAAATTCTTAACTCAAAGATAGTTCTCTACAGGAAGTAGAAAGTATGAGCAGCACCACTGAAAGACACATCCACCATGTGCCACATTGAAATTTTTATTCCTGTGTAGACCTGGTCGAAATTTGATGAAAAGAAAAAAATTTTGAAAATTCTTCAAATTAAAAAAGAGAATTTCTTGGATTTCAAAAGAGTAGCCTTGGAGTTTACATTCTCCAATGTACCCTTTACCCGTGGTAAAACAGATTCAGTAATCCAAAGATCAGCTGTCTCATGCTTGCTACAAGCTGCACCACTGATCCTTTCATAACTGTTTCGGTGAGATCAACAATTACATGGAAGGGCCACTTTGAAGTACAAGTGAGCTTATCCATTTTTGTAGTCCTTTTCCATACTTTTTCATTGGTTCTTGCTTTTTTGTCTGTTTTCATTTTCCAGTGTGTTTTTCTTATGTGAAGAAGAACTTAAGTCCGAAACATTACTTGTCTTTGTCTTGTCTTTTCATTGAGTAATTTTAAAACTTCATTTTTATTCATATTGATCCAGTTTCTTACTCAATCATAGCATTTTTGTTATTACTTGAATACAGTAGATGAATCCCAAGACCTTTCCCTCGTGCCAAATAGGGATTGTGATAACTCTAACTATTATCATGGCACTCCAAAGGTTGAATCTGTCACTTTCTGTTGATCCAAACTTTACTGTAAGGACTGCCAATGAACAAGAAACAATTCAATTGATACTGACCATGCCAATCAGACCTCTCTTCTCAACAGACAACAGTCTTAGAGACTGGATCAACGATCTTCTCCTGCAAAGGCTTGTAGAGGAATGATTGTAGAGGAAGGCCTGGCATGTAATACTCAACATGGTAGATCAACTGTTCGAAATTGTGTACAAAATGAAGCTTACAGAAAAAGACTTAGAAACTATGGACAAGAATTTTTTTTGTTGCTAGTTGCCAACATCTGAGTAAAAAAAGGCGGTACATTTCATGGTATGAGATAGTCTGATGAAGGCCCCAGTAACGCTCATAAAGGCCCAGGTGTGACTGGCCGGTAACCTCAGTCACTGTGATCCAGCAGATCAAACACATCTAAACTTTGTCTTGATCAGCATTCAAACATTTCCAAAATGTTTGCTCTTTATGCTAAGCATTGTAATTCTAAAAATGATGATCGTGTTAAAAAAAAAACCATAATATTATTATGTGACCCGTTAGGTCAAACACATCTAAACTTTATCTTGATCAGCATTCAACCTGGTAGATCAACTATTCGAAATTGTGTACAAAATGAAGCTTATTGGAAAGCCAATGCCAGAAAGTGACTTAGAAACTATGGGCAAGAATTTTTACCAGGCAAGGAAAAACAGAAAAATATTAAGAACATGGACAACACAAGTTAGAATGCACACTTACTTCAACTAATCAGCCAATGCGATAAGCAAGAGATAGTCATGATAATAGAAGAGGGCATGCTGGTATTGAAAAGCCCATATTACTCAAGAAAAAAGGAGACATTTCACATAAGAATCATCTACTAAACAGCTCTGGAGTGATGACTGCTGTGAACAGAAAAAGTTCTCCCAGGAAACATTATTCAATATTTACAATGATAGACTTGATTGAGCAATGCAAACTGTAATTACTGACGTGGGCCTCTGTTCTGATTAAATTTGACACAAAGACCCTAAAAAGAAGACTCCAATGCACCTGACAGAGAAACTCTGGACTTTCAATTGTTTGTTGAACCTGACAGCTGTGTTCATGCGGGCATGAATTTTGAAACTAATAAATAATTACTGCTTTCACACTGTGTCAACTCATAATTTTCTTACTGGAGTAGTCAACACCTTTCCGGATACTCTGTGTGTCATTTTAGACATATATTTTGAGACCTTTAAAGTGGATTTTCACACAATTTCCTTTTAGTTTGTAGAGTCAATCCACCATAATGAATGATAGTTCAGCTGGTTTTACCTACTGCAAAAAATCATAATCGCAACTGAACATTGGAGAGCAGTCATTGGGCGATTTCTCCCTAACAACAGGGATAAGAAAACACAGGGACAAGAGGCAAGGTGTTTTGTATCCTCCTGGTCCTGTCGGCCCTACTTTTGAGGTCTGAGGACATTGAATCCAACCCTGGATCAAAGCTTACCCGTCAATCTACACTTTGAGCTAATTCAGCAGATGCAGTACTCAGCACTCCATCATAGTCAAGCGCTGACAAAAAACATGAAAAGATCTCACGAATAGAATCTACGTTGCAGAACATTAAAAAGTATACTGCTGGCCTGGAACAATGAATGAAGAAAGAAAACATAGAACTCAAACAAAACTCTCAACATTTGACAACGCAAACCAAAAAACTATGGCACGACAACGCAAACACAAAGAACTGCACCATTTAAAAATCAAACCACTGGTATAGAGCAATAATGCTGTATCCTCAAAATTGGAATTTTGAGAAAAATGACTGCAAAGTTTATAAAACTGTCTCTAAAATCAGGAATTCAAAAAACCTTGTTTTTTATCATCCCTATAGCTTTCAAGTAGATAGTTTTACTACTATCATGAGTTTCAAGTCTGCAGTTTGATTTTTTAATGTGTTTTTTTAGGCTTTTTATGGATTTACAATTTTCCACAAACCACTTTTAGGAAAGCAGTTAATTACAACAAAACATTCAGGTCCTGCTGACGTCCAAACTGACTCTTTAGATTGTCAACTTTAAGTTAAATTGATTCTTAGATATTATTTTTGATAGGTGCAAATGTTCATGGAATAGGTTACATCAACATAGGATGGACTTTTTGTTATTTTTGTCACATACAACAATTTTGCACTGAAGCCAAGATACAATCAATAAATTTAGGAGGTACAACATAACAACCTGTTCAAAAAAACACCCACAATAATAGTTAACATGTTTTGATAAATAAAAATCTCAAGGAATGAGCAATGAGAATGTCTTAAAACTATATTATACTATTATATTATCATAAAAATTGACAAACAAATACAAATTATTAAAATTTAGAATGTCGTGATTAAAAAAGAGAAAACCTATAATTACGGTGTTCAGTGTCTCTTTTCAGCCATTTTGGCAGTGAAAACTGAGATGTTGTAATGCATATTGGGATGGTATTCGTTCTTACAACATTTTACAACAATATTGAACTGACAAAACAAAAGAGCTTAATTTTTTCCAATCATGG
>JAOXNP010429416.1:0-12780 GCA_028571245.1 Chromodoris orientalis
AGAAGAAGAAGAAGAAGTAGAAGAAGAAGAAGAAGAAGAAGAAGAAGAAGAAGAAGAAGAAGAAGAAGAAGAAGAAATAATAACAACAATAATAATAATAATAATAATATAACAATATAACAGTAAAAGTATTGATAAAAATAACAAAATTAATAATAACAATGATAACAATAATAACGGAGAGTGAAAAACAGTAAGGAGTATTTAGCAACATTTTCCTACAAAAAGTAAGTTTAGAAAAAGAAGAGATGACTTTGGGTAAATGTACAAGGGAATATGGGAAAGACTGTTTGTAATGTAAACATTGAATGCACTCTCATTCATATTTTTCCTTCTGTTTATAATGTAAACATTGAATGCACTCTCAATCATTTTTTTTCTTCCATGCCAAAACATCAATGGACTGTAAGCTATGAACACACCATCATTCATTTATCTACATATTCAAAAACAATGAAAAACATGTAAACTGACTCATAGGCCTTTGAAAACAATGCATTGTCTGCACTTGTACTGTTAAAGTAAAAAAGCCCATTAAAAACAATGAATATACTTTTTACACTATGCTTACACTGAAGCAGGTTTTGTTGCTGTAGTCCTGCTCATCTTAACATGGCACAAAGGGAGTGGAACCCTCATTTGCATTTCAGTCATCTCATTTATGCAAATGTATATATGATCAAAGGGGTGTTCTGATGCAAAACATGGCCTTTATAAAGCTTTAGAGACGTAAATCACATTCATGGCAACATTATAAACTGTCAAGAAGATGCCGATGGGTTGAAATCCCCTGTGCCGGGCAACAGTTCTGGTGTAGTTCCCATTTTGGCATGAAACGTAGAGGTAGGGGGTGTTTTGGACTGGTATAGAATCCCAGATACCACAGAAGTCCCTTCATGAGGCTTTGTGAATGACCCTGAAGCAGAAACATTGGTGGGATCTGCGCTTAAAGATAGACTGTGGTAACCTGACGACGTATCACTGGCACAACTGGGTGACTCATCCACTGATATAGGTGATGTGTCACAAACTATTGGGGATGTGAGTGAAGAACTTAAGGATGGCACAGAGATGTTGAGAGCAGTTTGAGCTAAAGAGGTAGCTGGCGATGGCATGGCAGCTGAAGAGACAGGTGGGAAAATATCCATGTGGCCATAAGGTGGAGGTGGGGGGGTCACTTTACCAGCCCTTGGAAATTCCAAAGTCTGTTGTGAGTGTGGGCCTCGAGGTGTTGAGGGCGGTGGCTGACCAGGGAGGAGGGGTATTTGATGGTGGTAGTGGTGATGGTGATGATGGTGATGATGAAGACTATAAGGAGACGGCTGGGGAACTTGATTCACCATTGCTGTGGCTTGAGATGACGAAGTACCCCTTGATGTGGCAACAGCAGATGTATTTTGATGTTGCTTTTTGATCTTTGAAAAATTATCAGAACCTTTTGA
Organism: Chromodoris orientalis; assembly: GCA_028571245.1. Taxonomy (NCBI): domain Eukaryota; kingdom Metazoa; phylum Mollusca; class Gastropoda; order Nudibranchia; family Chromodorididae; genus Chromodoris; species Chromodoris orientalis. The sequence continues at coordinate 1,443 of JAOXNP010429416.1, forward strand.
CCCCAGGGGTGGTGAAAGGGATTCTAGCCTTGACTCTTTACTACACTGAGAATCAAGGACTGAGCTGGACTTTAAATCACTTGTATTTGACTGGCTTAGGCTCATGGTCTCCTGCTCTGAGATTTGGCGTTGGATGGGAGGGACAATGGCCATCCTGCGATGGTTTTGGGAAGCTGGGGATGTGAGATGAAGACGAGGTTGGGTATCCACAGGATTATTTGAAAGAGGCGACGGCTGCAATGGCGCACCAGGTTGTTGTGGCTGTGTGTTCGATGTTGTCTGCAATGGTTGATGTTGCGGGGACTCAGTGGTGTGGGCCTTCACCTGAGACTCAAACTTAACCTGAATAGATCGCAGTTCCTCCTCTTGTTTGACTTTTTTAGCCTGTAATGTGATAAGGAAATGAATGTTACAAATTTTGATTAGCATTCAATAAAGCTTTGAGAGCATTTACATTACACAATTATCTATCTTCTATCCTTGGCACATAAAAATCATCATCTCTATAGTTAGAATGATCAGGAGGCGTAGCACTTTTCCAACAGTAAAATTGGGATCGGCAATATTTAAAATTCTCATAAAATTACAGACATGGGCAGTTGATACCCAACTGTGTTACATTTTATTAAGATAAACAGACGGGTTGAATTTGCAAAATTTGTTTTTTCTACCCAGCTGGCATTTGTGTGTCGTCAGTTCTGAGACTGTTTCCAAATCCAATATCAGCATTCATAGTTACTGAGTAAGCGTATGCTTTGGATGCCATGAACGATATTGGGAGAAGTCTGACACTCTTGATCATCCTGTTTTGTTCATTTAAGAGAAAGAGAGTGGGTGAGTGGGTAAGTCTCAAGTGCCAATGAAATAGAATCTAGATCTAGTTCTATCACTGCCATGTAGGCCTGTTGCTCAATTTATAAAAAAAAAAAAAAAAAAAAAGAATTTGTCTGACCATGCAACTTTTCAATAATTTCATTATTCTTTTCAATACAACATGCTCTTAGTTCTTGGGAGATAATAACCTTAAAAAGGTGGGAAAATGTTATATTCCAGAATTAACAGCTTTCAGAAAATGTACAAAACACTGCCAATAATGTCAAAAATTTAATCAATAACTTGAAATATCAAAATTTTTGAGGGGTCAGTTTTCAGCAACTGAAAATTACAGATTTATCTCATAAAATTATGTTTTAACAATTTTCTTCAAATTAAAGATCTGAGAAAGAAGACATAATGACTGTTAGACTAGAAAGGTCATGACGACTTCTGAGACCACATCATATCTTCTCATCATTGAACATTGCAACTTAGTCCCCGTCCCATCATGCCTCACATTATTAGGGAAAGAAAATTTTACTTCTCTCATACATCCATATTACAAAGAAGAATCCAGCGAATCTGATGTGAACATTGATACCTAAAAAGCTTCCATTTACTCTGTATTTCATTCGGTCTTCTTGACTTCATTTTCATGAATTGTGAGGAAAGTTTGAGTTAATGTTAACTGTTTGGGTAGAAAATTTGATGTTTCAGATTATGTGATATTCAACAAGCATGGGTCTAACATAGAATAATACTTTCTTTAATCAAACAGTGGGAAACATAATGTTAACTAACCATTGTATTGACCTTAAGGTTATCAAGACGGGCATTTAAATGGGCATAGAAGGATTCTCCATCCATTTCAGGGGAAGCTTGATGCATGTTGGACTCCAAATGACGTAAGAATTTCTCTTGGAAAACAAGACTATCTTCAAGAGTCTTGTGCTTGTGACGCAGCTGTGCTGAGAACACTTGCATCTCAGCGGCAGCTTTGGACATCCCTTTCAGGAAATAAAAAATTCCAATTTTTTTCAAAACATGTTTTTCTTCTGTAAAGAGGAAGAGATATACTCAAATCCAAAGAAAGAATATGGAATCAAGGTAAGTGCTATTTGATGTGTGTGATGAGTTAGTGCCTGACAGTTAGGAGTTAGTACCTGTGCATGGCATGTGGCTATGTCTGGATCTGCAAAAACTGACGGGGGGAAGAAAAGGGGAGAGAAGAAGGGGACGGAGGTGTTATTTCTCTTTTTTAATGTGTTAGGAAATGTTTCAATGAGGCCTTGTAATCAAGTGAGATTTTTTTTTCTAGTTTTCTATAGGTAAAAGAAAAAATAAAGAAAAAATGCCACAACTTGATAAGGAAAGTAAGAACAATATCATTAAGAGAGCATTTGAAAGTTCCATTTGAATAGAGCATTAACATACTGTCGATGCAGAATTCTATCTGCCTAACTTGGTTTTCATGAAATAAAAAAAAAAAATGATGTCTGGCTATGTGATAAACGAGGAGTATCAAAGAAAACGTGTTTTGGGCTCTCAAATCTCAATTTGGTACAAATGGACAAATAGGCCTGGGTCACTCAAGTTCTCAAACAAATGGGCAACCACCTGACCATAGCAAGTTACATGATATGCCTGTAACCGCAGTTCAAATTAAAACTGCCATGTGGCAATCTTCATCTGTTTTCAAAAAGAATGCAGTATCATGAAATTTCACACAAGCCATCTGGTTTTCAGAATGGGAATAATTGGGAATGAAGGAGATCAAGTCAAAGCAGCATTTCAGATGGAGTTGAAGAGTTGGGTCTTAATGACTTGTAATATTGTCTTAAGAGTATTACCTTGATTGACTACAAATACAAGATTTGTAGTACATGTACTTGGTAATGTGTCATGTAATGGTGGTTACTAAAAGTGTATGTGCTGACAGTCTTGTGCGGCAGTCCTCAATCAATCATTTGTTGTTGCTACTTTATTTTATTCTTTTTTTGTTTTCAGCACTGTTGTGCTTTAATCTTGCCACGCAGGTATTCATAGTATGGTCTGTCATTGACAGTACATCATATAGACGGCATCAGGGGAAAAAAAAAAATTTTTAGTGAGAAAAACAATAAAAACTAAAATTCTTAGGAAAACATACAGACCTGTTTGACACTTTGCATTAACATTTTCTAAAGTATTGTTGGTACATTAAATCTAACACTTGCATTCAATCTAGTACAGTTGATTACTATAAATGTCAAAAAATCAATTTTCTCACAAATTTGAAGTTACCACAGTTGTCCCCGATGCCATCAATATTAAATTGGGATTCACACTTAAAACATAATACTGCCATATGTCAGTGTGTGTGTGTGTGTGTAATGCATGATATAAAACTATTACAATGAAAATATTAATACTGAAAGTACTGTTTTTTTATACCAGTTTCAGTCAAGTCATTGTTCTGTTAAAGAATATTTCTGATTTACCTGGTTCTCCAGGTGGTATAACATTATCACATGGTAAAGGGCTGGCCTTTTGCACACTGGGCCCTGTATGGTGACTCATTTTGCTGGAACCTTGCGAGCCAAGATGGGGGCTCCGACCACCTATGGGGGAAAATAGCCCATGTAATTTTTGCAACAATAATTTTTTTGGTGACATGGTATTTTAAAAAAAATAAATTTTTTAAATAATTTTCTTTTTAATTCAGAACAAGAAACTAACCTTGAAAAAAGATATATAAGAACCAAACATAATAACTTTTTTCAGTCACAATCAATCTTCTAAAGAGTGAGAAAAATCACATGTCCATCAATCTGGAAAAGTACAGTAAGTACAGGTGTATTAAAAAATAAAATACTGACATAAGCTTGGATAAATTTTACAAAATACAGCTGTACAGATCAACAATCTTTTAATATGATTCCATTCAAGTGAAACTTCCTTTCAAAACAATTCTGCAGAGTTTTTTAAATCTAATATAAAACGATAAATTATCTTTTCTTTATGAAGACAGGCATTACATATAGCCTCATTGCTCTTCAAAGATAGAATATTTGGGTATAAACCAAAAAAATAAAGAATGATGGGATGATTTTGCTACAAAGCAATGAGATGAACAGGGTCGATGAGTTTAAGTACTTGGATCAACAGTCCATAGTAATGTAGAATCAAAGTGAAGAAGACGTTCAAGTAGGATGGTGTGGATGGAGAAAAGTGTCAGGCGTTTCATGTGATCAAAGGATACCTGCAAAATTGAAAGGTAAAGTTTATAACGCAGCTGACCGTCCAGCAATGATGTATGAGCTAGAGGCCGTGACACAAACAAAATGGCAGGAATTAGAGCTGGAGGTGGCAGAAATGAAGATGCTGCATATCTCAGTATGTGTTATGAGGTTGGACAAGATCAAAAATGAGCACTTTAGAGAGAATACACAGGTAAGCAGGTCTGGAGACAAAGTCTAGACTGAGGTTCAGACATGTTCATAAAAGAGATGAAGAGTAGATTTGCAAGAGAATGCTAAAGATGACTCTACCAGATGAGAGGAAAGGAGGAAGACCTGAAAGAAGATATTTGGATGGAATTGAGGAAGATATGGTAGTTGTTGGTGTGAGAGAAGGATGCATTGAACAGGACTGATTGGAGATGGAAAATCCGCTGTGGTAACCCCAAATGGAATAAGCCCAAATAAGAAGAAAAAGGTCTAAAAGAAAAGAAATAAAGTCATCAATATGGTGACATGAACTTGGACAAACCTTTAGGGGTTGTTGGTGTAGATACTGAAGCCTCTGGGGAGAAGACAGATGCGGGAGATGAAGCCTCACTGAAAGATTTGCCATCTCTGTCAGTGGACATGGGATTGACAATCCATTTTGCTTTGTTTCCACCACCTGCATGGCTGGGGGACCATCGGTTTGACTGTAAAGCCTGATTAGGTGACGATGAGCCCTTGTCCAATCCCAAAGACTGGACTGGAGATTTACTCCCAGTTGTTGAGGTTGATCCACCTCTCCCCTTCAGCAAGTTTCCCAAAATGGAGTGTTCAACATCAGATTCTTGGCCAATTTGAGTTTCCAATGATCCTTGAAGAGATAAAGAATGCTGTAACTGTCCTCTGCGTCTTCCTGTGGAGGAGGATGATGTCATGCTGTTTTGAGAGGAATATTGAGATGTAGTGCCCATGGTCATGTCAAAGGAACTACTCATTTTGGGCTCTTGAAAGTATGAGCCAGACTGCTGTATGTCAGGACCTCCAATGTTGTGTTTTCGGTAAGCATGTTGACCACCCTCCTTGATGTCTGTTTCATTATAACTGTGGTATGGTGATATTTGCATATTAGGCACACTGTCTTGACTGGAGAGTGACACTGGAGACATGAGTTCCATGCTGGGAATACGTTGCATTTCAAAGCTGCCTTTGTTATCAAGAAAGTCCAAATCATCAAGGGAATTCCTCTTCAACATACCTTCATCCTCCCCGAGTAGGGCTTGAAACGGGGATGCCCCAGCCTGAGGGGTTATGTCCCCTTGTGACATGCTAGAATTAGACAGTATTTGACTGGCCATGTCTGTGTTCATTTCTGTGCTGAGACTGTGACGCATATGTGTCAACCCCTGATGTGCCCGACCTCTGCCAGGACTCAATGAGCCATGACCCACATTCGTATTCATCTTCTGTACGTTTCCCATTACATCACGAAGTTGGGCCAAAGACTCAGAGTTGCCCCGGCCTCTGCCCCTGCCTCTTCCTCCTCTAGTTCCCCTGGGTCTTCCAGCTCCTCTATTGAGACCCCGAGCACCTCGCCCACTTCCCCGAGGCCGACCTCGTGACCTTCCTCTTCCTCGACCCTTGACACCAACAGTAAGACTTGAAGCAGCTGGCATTTCACTGTAAAGGGATTTTGAATCAGGGGTTGGCGTTGACTGAGGCCCACTTTCATTAAGAAAGTCAATGAAAGATACAGGACTATCTGGATGAGGTGTAGACCCACCGGCAGACAATGGACTAGCACTAGAAAAGGATATTTGGTACTGAAAACCTGGTCGTGACTGAGTAGGAGATACCATTGAAGATTGCTGGTGGAGTTGGTGATGCCTATATCCTTTCTGGGATCTCTGTTGGGATTTTCCACTCCAAGGATCACCTATACTGCTTGAGCTCCCAGCACTGCCAATAGGAGAAATGGGTGAGTACAAATTTTGATGCTGTTGCTGCTGCAACTGCTGTTGTTGATGCTGCTGCTGCATCTGTTGCTGGGATCGATGATGGTATGGACTATTCATTCTTGCGTAGGGTGTCCGTCCATGGCCTCGGCTACTCTGCCTCATGCCATGAGACATTGCCTCCCCTGCACTGAGGTTTTCAGAGAATGATGGTACAGTTAAAATTTGAGACAAATTTCTGTTCAACAAGTCAGCACCATCTAATGTGCAACTGTCACTCAGACGGCTGTTCATCATACCACCTTTGGAAGGTATGTTTCTGGAAGCAACTCCACGGTCCTCCAATGCCTTGACCATGAGCTCAATGTCAGCCATGCTGAACTTACTGGATGGATCTGCTTTGCTCCACATCACTAGTTGCTGGTGTTGCAAGATTTGGTCGGAGCCTTCTTTTTCACTGTAACAGATTATGATATGACATGGTATTTAAAGAGATAAAATGCAAAATCACTGTCATCAGAATTATGAATTATGAGAGGCCAAATCTCTTCTCTTATTTTTGGGGAGAAAACATGCTCAACAAAACAATTGTAGTTTTGTCATATCTATTGGCCCTATTAACTCAAAACTTGGTGTCTGTTAAGTTTCAGTTTTGTACTGTACATGAAGGGTTACCAGAGTGTGGTATAAAACTAGAGGATCTCAAGATAAAGGAGGTATTCCTCATTGTAATTTTGAAAACTTCCACATATTGTTATTATAAGTATATAAATATTGTGCACATGATTTGAATTAATTGATTAGATTCCAATCTAAAGACACATATACTGGAAAATAAAAATTATAAAATGATTTTAAAAAGTGGCACAAAAGTGTTTTTTATGTAACCCTCAACTTATCAATACTGCAATCTTAAACACATTTCACAATATCATCCAAAGTATTAACATTTAAATATAAAGCAAGACATTCGAAGGAATGTACAATGCAAGGTCATTAAAGAACTATTTACCCAACCACTTGATGAATGCAAAACAATGATTTTGGCCGATTGGTGAGTTTATCAGTGGACAACTGCATCGTGGTATGAACAAAGACGATTTCATGACTACTTGTGTACATGCGATAATAAGTACTGGCTCCTTCTGCATCAAACAGAGCTGTGAATTTCAAAGTGTAAAAAGGAAACATCTCAGATTATCCTATAACCCTCAGAATGAGAAATTTGTTAAATCGAAATAATGATTACTGCCACTTATCCAGCATCATCCTTCATGAGGAAAATGACGGATAAGTGAGCATGGCGGATAACTGAACATTGTTTTCTTGACATGAATGTACTTGAACATACAGATGATGACATTCATGACATGCAGAAAAATTCCTATTCTAATCATCTTCAAAGGACGATTCATGTAAGCAATAAAATTTACAGGAATTCTTTACAAGAGTAGAGGCAGACAAAATGAAAGCAGAATAAAATCAACTTCTCAATGACTTGATTTAGTAGCCTGTCTTCTTTAAATAAAGCCCCAGTACCTCAATGTGCTAATGAAAACAAACGAGATATGACTACATTTCAACACCTCTCTGACTACCCATCATATGTCTAGCTGTGGCCGAGAGCTCAATGTTGTTGTTGCATCACACTGGAACATTGTTGTGATGGGCAGAATGAGTTGTTAAGTGCAGTTGCCAGAGACATCATAGTGTAATGTGAACAATAGCTCTCGTGATTCGAAAAAATTGAGTGCCGGATAACTAACTGGTATTATATAGTAAATTACTAATTTGTTCCTCAATTTTTATGCTGGAGCCAGAAAAGTGAACATGCCAGATAGACTATAGGTAAAATATAACAATTTAGTTTGTTCCTTGGGATTATGGTAGGATAAATGAGTATGCCCGATAAGTGGTGGCCAGATAAATGGCATTATGCTGTAGCCTGAAAATAATGAGAATGATCATTTAATTACATGGCCCAATAACTACATCTGGTATGCTTTTGTGTTGATTGTTTTAAGTTGGATCTTTTCTTCTTATTAATTTGGGTTTTACCCATCTAGTAATAATAATAAATTATTCATTCAGTTTCAAAAGAATTCATTGATGTCTACCTTGATTATGAAAGAATGCAACATGCTCCTGATCATCAGCATGGATTAGACAATATGGGGACAGACCAACCATCTCACTGGGTAAATAGCCAGTTACCTGGCAAGACCTGTATTACGAAACAAAACACAAGAAAAAACATGTCATCAGTTTCTGTCTAAGAGCATAAAAACATGTACACAAGGGTTGCAAGATAAATGAAAAACGATTATTCCTGAGTTACTTACTTACGGGTGTTGTTATAGCATTTCTGATCTTTTGTTGGTAATTATAATTTGAAAAACTTATCAAATTACCGGTATGATATCTGAATGAAGATAAGAACAAACTTAGTACTTTAACAGAATTAAAAGTCATGTTAAATACACTATAACCTCAAAGTAAGAATGACAAATTGAAGCTCACTGTCCTGTTTGCGGAACATTGCTTTACACATACGATAACTTTCAAAAGAAAAATTTTGACTTTTACTCAAAATAGATTTTCATAACCTGAATTTGAAATCTCACATTATAAGGCTATATCACAGATGAGGATGTTATCTCTGTCTATCACATTTACGAGTAGAAATTTCAAACTTTTAAATAACTCGATGGAACCCAAAATCTTGCTCAACGGTAAGACAGATTATTCACTCAATTTTCTCTCAATCGCTCTAAAACAAGAATAGAAAAGAGAGAAGAGTGAAAAGGGTAAATCACAATCGGTCAGGAACAGTAATCCCCAACCATGCCAGGGTAAAGCTCATTTACAATATCAGGAAATTTCATTTTAAATATTAAGAAAAGAAAAGAAAAAAAGGAGCTTTTACATAGCGTTAAATCCATTACATGTGATTGAAGCGCTGCACAAAGTATTCCTGACAGGCCATTTCCAACCAAATGAATTCTCAACTACATGTGGAGTATACAGAGATGCAGCCATTTTACAGGCGAACTTGCTCTAGCATACTAACATGATCCTCATCCCTATTGTCCATACTCAATAAAATCTGAATGGAATGAGGACATGTGTGTAAATAGCCTTTCCCATGGACTAAACAGCGCAATGACGCGGCCTGGATTCGAAGTCATAACCCCCGGTTATAAGTCGAAGGCCTTGACCTAACAGCCACGCTGCCACACAAGACTATAGTACTAAAACACATTTGAATTCCTATTGCTACTTGTGCATCCCTGCGATAAGCTTGATGTTATACTCAAAAGGAAACTAAGAGCCAATGAAGCTAGATACTTCTGATTTTCATTTGACAGAAACTTGCAAGAACATAATTTGCTAGAGAGTGATCTCAACATCAATAGTAAGATCTTACCTTGGATCAATGTCAATGATTTTGCCATTCAATTCATTGTGAGTAACCCATTCTACATAGGGAGAACAAGGACCTTCTTTTTCTGGGACATGAGCCATAACCTTGCAGGCACACATTAACCAAGTCTCTTTTTGATCTAGATGTAATAAAGAAATTTTAAAAAATAACAATAATAATATGAAAAATAATAATAAATAAATAAATACAAAAAATTCATCACCATTACCTTACCACCCAAATTTAATGTAATCAAGCTTATATAAAAGTTTGTTCTGACCCATCAGCAAAACCTACTTTGTGACGTTTCTGTGTCTGTAGCAAAGCCATATTCTAGATTATAATGATACATCAATGAAAGCAACAGTTATGGGGCACTTTTAATTTTCCCATTATGTACTATATAAATATATGACATGAAATCCTAATGAAGACCATCCTGAGAAGAAGCGGCACGATTAGAAATAATAAAGCTGACAAAAGCGAATACATGCAAACACATAATTGTCTAATTATCTTTTCATATCTTTAACTCTCTTCCACTACACGGAGTAATCTCTTACAGAATAAAGCAAATAAATCCTCTCCTCTTGAAAGGATAATTAAAAAAGACTTCATCCGTAAAAAGCCCTCAACATTTTTGTCATTTGAGAAATGCTGTAAAATAAAGAGCCCTCATTTTGAAGTTGCTGAGGTCTCCACCCATTACATTGGTGAACATATTATTGAGATTCGAATTTAGTTCTATATTGAACTTTTTTTTTCGGAGATCTGAATCGCTGTTATCAATACTGATAATAAATAGACCATCAAATTCAATTTGAATTGGAAGCTTCACTGTCAATGTTTACATTGAATTTTTTAAAATTCCATCTGCTGCAACTTTTAGATAAAAAATATTTAAAACGTCATTTTACTTTTCTTTATGACAGACTACTCGGTTGAAAAATGGGGTGGCTTCTTTTCGGCAAACATTTTGAAAACCAAGGTCCTACTACTCAATACGCCCAGGCACATCATTGCAATGAAGAGGATAATATAAAAGGGCATTACATAATTTTTTTTTTTTATATAAAATACCTCAAACCAATAACATGGTCAGTACTTTTCTTACCCATGGTTCTATCAGATGATGATGCCAGAGCTACTTCCTGCAAATGGCCAATAACATGGATCAATTCAAACACTTGCCTAGAAGCATTTGACTTTTCGGCATTGAGCATTCGAGTGTAGAAAGATCTTGAGCTGGGCACTTGGCCTGAGTGTGGGAAAGGAAGTAGAGGCAGCATAAGAACAATTCATGGTATGATATTAATAGAAATGCGATGAGTGTATGGAAATTACACTGCACTCCACATCAAAATAAAAGATTTTTATGTTTGCTCACTTTACATGTGTAGCATGTTGCAAATTTGTAAAGCTCTCTTAACTTTGTGTTTTAACTTTCAGGAACCTGAATACAAAAAATTCCTTCTTGATCAATATATTCTGTGTCAAGTATATCATGAGGTGATGTCTAAAAATATGATAAGTCTACAAGCCATACCAAGCAGGGTGAAGTTACTTGAGAGCAAGTATATCCATTATTAAGAAGAGTGTGTGAACTGTATGAATATATAATTATAAAACCTTCAATGATTTCTGTCTACTTTTGATCAGCCCTTAAAATTTTGGTATACCATGGATACAACTAAATGTTCACATAATCCCACAGTAATGTTTGTGACAGGATGAAATACTAAACCTTTTTTTTCTTCCTCTGTTTTACCCTAAAATTCATTGCTGGTTATATACAATTTCCTTTCATATGGACTCGAAAAGCAGTTTCAAAATATTTTCTTTCATTGTCATCTCGCTACGAATTTTCATTGACTCTCTTTGGGGCTGGAGCCTGCTCTAGACGAATCAGTAAATTTTTAAATTTTTTTTTTTTTTTACTT
>JAOXNP010430526.1:0-12710 GCA_028571245.1 Chromodoris orientalis
CCTGTAAAACAGTTGCTATGAAATTTGTTTTCCTTTGGCTTTTTGCATACCCTACATATTCTCAATTTCTTCTATTTTTTATTTCTTTGACTAATAGCATTTGTATGCCAAGTTCATAAGAGACTTTTGCTGAAGTCATATTATGTCAGGTTGTCCATGTATCATCAAAAGTTTAGGAAATCAATAAAAGCGAATAGAATCATGCAGTGGTGAAATAAACTGTTGGCTTACATTTATCTCTCCCACCAAAACTCATCTACTTTTGTGTGAAAGGTGCATTGTGACATGATTACAGAAAGATATTGGTTTAATAGAAATTACAAATCCTCGGAGAGGAGGGGAAATAATTAATGAAGCTATATTAAATATTAGCTTTGATATTATTCACATTTCCTGCACAATGCCTTGAAACACAAATTTCATATATAACAATGTATTTATCACAGTTTTAACATGTTAAAGAAAACACAAAGAGACACAAAAAGACAGTTTGATGTTTGTAGGAGAAAGAAGTTTTATATTGCAAACCATCAGATCTTTGTTGTTAGACTAAAAGAGCTATGCTTCAGGCCACTGGTCACTTTTTCCAATGGAGACTTTAAGACAGAACAGGAAGAGTCCAATGCAATCAAGCACCCTCTGAATGTCACTTCTTTGTTAAGATGTAGGCACTAGCCTTCATGGAATTGAGAAAACCCTCTTGGCGCTATTTGTTTCTTGGAGATCATAAAGGCGTTTACCAAGCAAATTCATTTATGGGCATGATGTCAAAGACCTTGCAGGAAGCAAAAAAGAAAAGCAATTAGTTTCCAGTCTGTTGCGATATGAAAAAACTAACTGCACCACAAAAAACTAAAAAAAAACAACAACTTTTCAGGCCGTTCAAAGCGATCTGTGCATAAATATCAGATGATCAATACCTTAATGACAGGCCATCAACAAAACTGACCAACAGTGTGGTCAGTACTGAAAGGAACAACAATAAAACGTAGGTGAGAGCATATGATAAGTTTCACCATAATGAACAAAAGAAACCCTCTAGTAAACAGGGTGATTTGTCAATTCATGACTGGAAAGAGCGTTTCAGACTTTCAAATCTCACTTGAAATATTGAAAACAGTCACTAGGGCATGAAAAAAAAGTATTTAGAGGTTTTAGCATGAAAAGAGAACAATGGCAGCAGAATTAGAGAAAAGAGAAGTCTAAAGTAGAAGAGCTAAGGAGTTTACTAGTAACAGGAGGAAACTAGAGCTAGATGTTTTGTTAAATCCACATGATTGTTGAATTTGTCATAAACAAAATAAGTTATGAAATTCACTCATTTGTATCACATTTTGGCTGTAAAATCTCACTGTTCAACAAAGTCCTTGTGGTAAAAACTATAGATCCATGAGTTCATAAAGTCCTTGTGTATAAATAATAGAACCAGGATTTCTTACAGAAATAAGTGATGCTTGTATCCATTTTTGGAGCTGGGTGGAAAATGCCCATTCTTCCCACCCATGGAATTGAGAGAGTTGGATATCATATTTATGACTAATGTTTCGAAAAGAGTGACAATCATAATCTAAAGTGTGACCAATGACACAAAGCGAAGGCCTTTTCATCTTCCTCATTTTTCTATGATTCATCTTAATTCAGAAGCTGACCGTCTGCACACAACCTTTCTAAGAAGTGTAAATTTGGAAGCAATTATACATTTTAAAAAGCTGCTCATCATTAAAAGTTCATGTGATAAACAAACCAATCACAAAATATGAAATGACCTAAGCAACAAAAGTATGCAAGAAGAGTGACCATGGACACCCAAGGAATTGGTACATATTTTTCAGACTTGAATAGGAAACATGAATGTGTGAAGTGGGTAAAAACTACTCAGTGATCACAATGAATCACTTGACAAAGCAACCCAGTCAGAATTAGTTTAAGATCATTAAGACATTTACCAGGATAAGTAAGGAACTATACTTCTTTTCAAAAGCACATAATTATATACAAAGAGAAATTAAGACAGCCAAATGTCTTCTGATGATGAAGATGAGTAAAGTTTTGAGAACTGGAAATAATACTATTAATAGCCATTTATTTATAAACATACAAAGAAAAGTAACCTCAAGTGTAGCATGGAGTTATTTAAATGAAAAGAGTCCTCAAGATGACTTCAGAGGTGCCAATTTGGTGTATCAGTCTCTTGATAAGTTAATCATTGAGCCTTTCCCTACGTGCATTTTTTCACCCCTTGAGTGGTGAAGCAAGTTAGAAAAGGTGCCCTTCCTAAACTGAGCACACACCCATCTTTTCCACCTCTAGCCTATCACAGCTTACTCCATGATTATCATTATTACCTAACGTAGATCTAGATTTAGACTATTTTCATCTTCTGTGTCAGGGCTAGAACTAGGTCTAAGTCACAGTTTCATCACCAAAATCATGTACCCTTTCTCTCATCATTCTCTCTAGCAAACATATCACCATCACTATGTTCACTTTTAACTTTATCATCAAGATTACTGTTGTTATGAACCAAGTTGTGGTTGAGCTCTTCAAACACTTCTGAAACAGTGTACAGTGAAAAACATGATGTTGGAAAATTGAAAACAGCCACAAAAATAATAAGATCTAACAAAAAAATTATTAAAAAAAAATAATTACTGTTTGCATTCTAAGACTGTGTTCCGATTTGAATTTGAACAAAATGATTGAAGACTGTTGGAGTCAAGGGATGTAAACTACAATTATTGTCACCAAGACAGACATGTTTCAACTGTGTCATACCCCTGAGTCTCACTTGGATTACATGTACTATGGCAACACGGACAACCCAAAGTGAGACGCAGGACTTTAAAATTTAGCACCAGCATTTCCTGTCTTATAGTACCTCACCATGCCTTCACATATCGTTGACACAATAATCCTTGACAAAATTCTTTAAAAATGTTAGCTGGGAACTCCCGCTTCTCTGCCCTTTCTAACCCAACCACAACAGTCAATAAGATCATCCCTCAAGATTGAAGAACAATCATCAAACTCTAAACCAATCATTTCTGGAACTGCCTGCCAGCAAAAGTTAGATTTTCTTCTATATGACCCTCTACTAAATGAAACCTTAAAACTATTCTCTGTCTATCATGGCTGACTATATCATTGTTATTACGTTTTATGTGACCACCAAATATATGATTCTGTGATTTTCACTATTGTCAAGTTCTTCAAGTTAAAGCTTATTCACAAGGGTCATAGCACTATATATGATTAATCATTATTTGTTATAATTTTTACATTTTTAAACAACAATTTCTAAGCAATAACAAGAACTGGCTTGTTCAAGGGTCCATAAAAATGTTTAATGTCAATATCCAGTATCAATGTACTATGTACTCTGAAGAAGTTCTGAAACACTTAAAACTTAATAAGTATTATACTTGTTATAAAACAAATTGAATTCTCAAGTATAAATAATTATCTGAAGACCCTGAACTGTTTTTTTCAATTTTGACACTTAGAGGTGTCATATATAGGTAGAGAGCTACAATGAATAATCATTTGAAGTAGTAGAAATGCCAGAGGTTTCATGATGGTTGGTTATGAAAAAGCTTTGACTTTGAGTTCCGTAAACCTCTGGTTTCCCAAGTATTTTAAAAGTTCTGGGTGGTCGAGACAAGTTCGGGTGAACAATATTCTTATGACTGGTTTTTAGTCTAGAGTGTGTTCTAACATGTCTATGAAGATGAGAATTGTCACTGAAACATTTACCACACTCTGTACATTTGAAAGGCTTTTCACCTGTGTGTGTCCTCATGTGCCTATGCAGACAATTACTATGTGTAAAATCCTTTCCACACACACTGCACTTAAAGGCTTTTTCACCTGTGTGAATTTTTATATGCTTATGGAGAGTGCTGCTTGCACCAAAACACCTACCGCACTCGGTGCAAGTGAAAGGCTTTTCTCCAGTGTGTATTCTCATGTGTCTACGAAGGCAGTGGTTATAACTGAAGGTTCTTCCACACTCATTACATTTATAGGGCTTTTCACCTGTATGCGTTCTCTGATGCTCCTGAAGTTTACCACCAACGCTAAAGGACTTTCCACAGATATTACACACAAAAGGCTTTTCTCCAGTGTGAATTTTGATATGTTTGTGGAGAGAACTGCTTTCACTGAAACTTTTGCCACACTCGAAACATATAAAAGGCTTCTCTAATGTATGAGTCCTCATGTGTTTGTGGAGGGAACTGCTTTCACTGAATTTCTTGTCACACTCATTACAACTAAAGGGCTTTTCTCCAGTATGAATTCTCATGTGTTTGTATAATGCACTGCTTTCACTAAAGCTCCTGCTGCACTCATTGCACTTGAATGGCTTTTCTCCAGTATGGACCCTCACATGTTTGAGGAGTTTACTTTTCTTGTTAAACATTTTTTGGCAGACATGACACGTGAATGGCTTTTCTCCCATATGTCTTTTCATGTGTCCATGATACTTATTGGAATCAGTGAAAGTCTTACTACACTCGTTGCAATTATATGGCACATCTCCTGTGTGAATTTGCATGTGTTTTTGGAGGTTAAAATTCACATTAAAGCCTAGGCCACATTCCTGACACTTGAATGGTTTGTCCTCTGAGGCTATTGCTTTTTCACAGCTTTTGCTCAGATCTAAGGCATTTGTGTTTTCATGCAAAACCAGCGTGAAGTCATCCTGGTGCTGATTCTGCATATGGGTATTGAGGACAGGTCTTGTTGAGAAGCCTGAACCACATAAAGAACAGGAATGGGTACCTGTGAGAAGAAAAAAAAAGACAAAATGTTAAAGAATTCTATTTCTAATGTTTATGTGGCTAAAATGCTTAAACAGATGACATATGAATATAAAAATTGCTTAAAACAAAATGCAGGAAGATTTGAATACTTATTTGTTCTAGTTTAATTGTTCCTTACACCTTTTCACATGAGGCATCTATATTCAACTATGTGTAAATTGCAACAATGTGAAAAGAATTGACAAACATCTTACCATTATGTACTGAGAGGTCTGAAAATTAGATATAATGAGAAATGAATTTCACTTTGGCCAGTAGGGAGTCACTTATGTCAGTTGCTTGGAAGCAGTATGGATTTCATTTTGTTTCACTCAGCTATTCAATGAACAGAGGTCAAACAATGCTAAGCAAAACCAGCAGACAAAGAATTTCAGTGTTTGCTCGGGAATCCTCTTATGGTTCTTGTACCTCTCCACTCTTTTTCTCTGAAAAATCTTTCAACCACAGTTTTATCGTGACAATTATGACAGATCTAGATGTATAGACATATATTTTATGAATTTGACCAATAATCTCATTCTAGATTCAAATTTGTCTTGAGCTTGACAATCCAATAAATGACATGAAGGATAAAAAAAGGTAATAATGATGTTAGCACAATTTGCAGTGGAAGAACATTGGACAACAATATGCCAGGTTTTGGGAAATAAATAAAGAAATCAAAAGGAATGGCTGACCACCAACATATGGAATCTCTTTACAGAAAGAAAAGACCTGAAAAAGAAAATCAACAGACGCAAGATCAAGGACAGAAAAACGAACTACAAGCACAATACTGGGTGATCAACCACCAATTGAAGAAAAGTGCAGATAAGACAAGAGAAAGTTCAGTCATGATGTGACAGAAAAAGCAGATACCACAGCAGATCATAGAAACTTAAGAGACTTTATGAGATTACCAGACAACTCTCAGGAAAGTCAGCAAACCCACTTGATCAGTCAGAGACAAAAATGAGGAAATAGTAACAGGAGAGACAGAACAGCAGGCAAGATGGGCAAAGCATTTTTTTTAGGAGGCACTTAACAAACCTCCACCACCAGTTTCCCCAGATATACCACCAGCAACACAGCTCTTAGACATAAACACAAATCCTCCAACCAAAACAGAAATCATCAAGGCCACCAAGTCCCTAAAGTTCGGCAAAGCAACAGGCCCAGACGGCATACCACAAGAAGCTCTGAAAATAAGGCATCCTGACATCAACACAGATGCCCTACCTTCTCTTGCAAATAGTCTGAAAAGATGAACAGGTTCCAACTGATTGGGAAGAGGGGCCCCTTGGTAATGCTTCCAAAGAAAGGAGATTTGTCATATTGCAACAACTGGAGGGGAATCATGCTGCTCTCAATCCCTGTCAGAGTCCTCTCTAGAATCATGCTGGACAAACTGTAAGAAACACTACACAAGATACTAAGTCCTTTCATATGGGTCTGAACCATGGTACACACCCAGGACTAACACATGCAAGTTGCAGACATTTACCAACAGATGTCTGCGCAACATCCTACACATCAGGTGGCCAGAAGTCATTTCAATTACAGAACACTGGAACATGGCAAGACAAAACACGACAGAATACTCATCTAGAAAAGAAAATGGGGATGGATTGGTCACACACTGTGAGCACCCCAAAACATTACAAGACAATATCTTGAATGGAACCCACAAGGGAAATGCAGATTGGGAAGACCCAAACAGACGGGGAGGAGTACTGACACTGAAGACAAGGCTGCCGAATGACACAGGCTGAGCTGGAGTCAATCTCCCAGAACCGTGTACACTGGAGAGATGTGGATGTTGCCCTATGTTCCATGAGGAATCAATAGGCAAGTCATTAAGTCAGTTACAATCCGATATTTAAAGTACAGGATAAATAATTGTAACAATGATGTTAGCATAATTTGCATGGAATCAAGGGAAACAAATATGAGAAAAAATTCTGCATTTATCACAAAACATGATTCAAAATGGTTGAAGCTTTGGTTATTGAATGACTTAGTAAAATAGTCAGAAATATGTACTGCTTCAAAGCTAAAGACATAACAGTCACTCACTAGGCAGAGCAAAGCTCCTTTTCTATGATATTCAGTATCAGACATTATGTTACATATATGCTTGTCAACTGTTAAATTTCTTCATCAAATCTTTTAATATTGAGGCCAATTACTGATAATCAATTATTAATGCCTCATATAACAGAGTGTTAAAAACAAATAACTTAGAAGATATATAGGTATTTAAATCTTGGCTTGTTTTTTTTTGTTTTTTTTCGAGCCCCCTGATGTAATGATGTGAATGTCCATCTGCCTTACACATACACCTAATAATTAAATGAGCAAAGGGAGAATTTTATAATGTACTATTTTAAGACATGATCACATATTCAGAGGTAGGGTAAACAACATTTTAAAAAATGGGTACCAGTATTCTATTTTACAGAAAAGCAGACTTCTGAAACAAACTATGATCCAAGTGCATTTGTTGGTAAGTCGGAGTTGCCTTCCCTGACACCCGATGATAACACACAGGAATGAAAAAGAGGAATGAACTTACTTGACTGATCACAAAAAGGGTAATTTATGCTATACAGTTGAACAAATTTTTGTCCATGGCATTTTTTTTTCTTTCCAAAAAATGGTTTAAACTTATAAAATAAATTTTCCTTATCACTTTTGTTGGGTTTGGTTTCTTTAGGTGATGTGTTATGATCAGTCCATTTTACTATTTTGGAGATTGTTTACAACATTATGATCTAGGACTGTATTCATTAAAGAGAGAATTCCTGCATTCCCAAATTCAATTGCTTGAAGCTCTGATAGTAAACAGACTTTTCCTGTAAGAAATTTTGATCAACGCACTCCTTTTTTTTTTTTTTTTTTCTGTGGAGGAAGCAGGTTGCTGAGGCTTTGTCATCTGATGATAAGGAAGCCAAAGGTCCCTAAGTCAGTAAGTATGATTAGATCTCTGAATTCTAGAATAAAGATCTACATCTAAATCTAAAACTTCTCATGACCACGATAGGGATAGAAAGTCAAAAAGAAATTGTCACACTTGAACTGGTATAAATCTAGATCTTTAGTGAAGATATGATGTAAAATTCTTAAGAATTGGCAATGAATGAATAGACACTAGATCTAGATCAGAGCATGACAGAAAAAAGCCTAAAACAAATCAAGGAAACTCAATATTAAAAATAGACAAAAGTCACTTTTTGCTTTAAACTGCTTTGTGAAAATTCCTTTGACAATTGTGCATTGACCTGCCTATGTGATCCAGAGCTGCCCTACCCTTCCTCTTTTTGTGCAATTACTTTGCCAAACAGTTATGCCTTTAATTTTAATGATCTTGTGGTCTGAATGACATTTCACATTTAATTTACTTTCTTCAAATTCTTCATTTCCGCTGTTTTCAGACTTAGCATGGTAATATTTTTCGTTAATTGCCTTTACAAAATGTTACAGAAAAGCAGACTTTTGAAACAAACCATAATGTTAAGATGTACTTTAAAAAACCCCAACAACTTTGAAGTCAATTTGACATAAATACCTATGGGCCAGATTAAATAAATTCTAACATTGATGCAGTAAAAAACCGTAGTAAAGAGAACTATTTGATGCCTATCGGATTATTTTATGTCGGGTCTCTTTCAAATTATTTAATTTTTACATTTTCACTTTTTTTTTATCAGACATTCTGTATATGAATATTTGCGCACACAGGAAAAGAAAAGTTGTATGGCAATTGCATCATTAATTATCATAGCTTAATGAAAAGTTGTACTGTTATTAAATAAAGTTTTGAAAAGGTAAAGAGAAAAGACCCTTCGAGGCCTTGAAGACCATTAGAGACATTGCCTAATGCCACAGAAGCTGGAGATAGGACACACAGCTGTCAACCCTTGATATTTAGCACCCCCTAGACAAGATGTCACTTTGTCGCAGGTTTTCTCCCCAGTAGAACTGGTACCCCTTCCACACCTGGGTGAGGAGAGGAAAATTGTGGAAAGAGTCTTGCCCATGGAGCAAGTTTAGGACCTGCCATCACTTTGACTTGAATTACAGTCCTTCTCTGCTCTATAGTCAAACACTTTGACCTTATGGAAACCAACACTACTTAAAGCTTTGAAAAAAAAAATATATGCATATTCATAGAAATACTACTCTAAAACTTGAATATTAATATTAACCCTTCCTTTCCTGAAATAGTGTGTTGATGCTTTTTGTAAACAGTATATTATGTGGATGTAAGGTTTTATTTAGGTCTTTCCATTCTGGGCTTGAAACAACTCACCATTCATATCCTTGTCTACTGTGTTTGCTTTGCCCATGTCCTGTTCTGACAGTGTTGGGTCATCAGAATAGTGGCTAGGGAGACTCAAGTCTATGGCATATGTGCCTACCTGTTTAAAAAACAAAAAAGAAAGGATCCTGGTAAATGATGTAAATCAGCCACATTGATCAGAATTAAGATGAAAAAAAAATCCAAAATCCCAACAATTTTCATTCAAGAAACTAAACAGCAAAGATGTACACAGTGGAAGTAAAATTCTCATACTGCTCCCGTGAAGAATAAAAACGAGATTGGCAATTATGTCAAATGATACCACCACTAGAACTTCCAGGTTTAGTCTTGAAATATTTCTAAAGGCAAAGCTTTGATTTCCTTTTAATCTGAAATAGTCAAGGCAATAAAGACCATTTCACTCTGACACCCTCTAAACTCCCCAAAAGGTATGCAATTGAGCAGCCAATCAGGCACATCAAATTAACGCTCTGAAACTTTTGTTGTATATGAGTCGAATGCGGGAAGTAGTGAGTAAGCAATATGACTATGAGCAAATAATATCAAGGCAAGATGGCTTGTATTGAGTTGTATAGACAAGAAAAACAAAAGACAGACTGAAACCCTACCAGGTCTCCCCTTGAGATTTTGAGCTTACAGCATTGACTATTTTACACATGCCTTAGAAGATAGACACATCTGTTTATTATATATAATTCAAATATTAGGCTCACCTCAAAATCTTCTTCATTTTGGTTTTCATCTTGGCTCTTAATGTCCACAAAGTTCTTTATCGTGTCAGAGTGCGCTTCTCTCGATTGGTGGCTTGGAGACGTTACAGTGTTGGAACCGTCAAACCCTCTGGAATTTGACATGCTGTGGCATCCACTTTTATTGACATTTAAGTAATAACTTGTTCTATTAGTTGACTCCTTTATAATACAATTTTTATAATGGTATTGGTCATCAATGCTTGGTATGGATTCTTCATTCTCACTGCTTCTCTCACCATCATTTACATGGTTAAAAGTTCTCCCTGAATGGCCTGTAAACTCCTTGTCACTGTTTACTTTACCAGGGAAATTTGTCATGCCATTTGCAAATTTTCTTTCCTCCGTGACAATATCTTCTGCAACTTTCTTTTGTATGATGGGTGAATGTATCTCTCTCACATCCTTATCAAGCTTAACATTGTCTTTGATTCCAAGTTTATCGGTTTCAGACATTATGACATAATGAAAGACCCACTGACCGTTTGCGACTTCTTTCTGTGAGAAATAAATAAAATTTGAATTACAACAAATTATTCTTGTTTGTCTACCATTTCAACCGACTGCAATGCTGCTATTTTGAATTGATCAAATGCCAGGTATTCTGTAGAGAATGCCTGAAATTCATACTGTGCCTTTAACAGAAAATTGTGTGGCCTAACAATCCATAATAATAATAATAATACTACTAATTATAATAATAATGATACTACTACTACTACTATTACTGATCCTTTATGTCATCCTTGTAGAGAAATTTTCTTTAAAGAAATTAAGAAATCTTCTCTACAAGTTAACTGGTTTACCTGACCTAAGGAGGAATTTATTTTTCACAGCAATCATTAAATTGGGACATTAGGGGACCCAGAATCCTCATGCCACTCTTGAGTTTGAACGTAACTCTCCCAAAGTGAATGTGTTTTGTGCAATAACAAAGAGGGCTGTGTAAGGACCTTTTTTCTTTGAAGGATTGTTCATCACTGGCCAAACCTACCAGGAGATGTTACAGAACTGGTTGCTGCCAAGACTAGCTGCTGAAGGTTCACATGATGACTACATTTTGCAGCAGGATGGTACACCGCCACACTGGTCTCTCAATGTCCGCACAAATCTCAACACAAACCTATCGAAACAGAGGATTGGCTGCACTGGACAAAATGACCAAGTGTTTTGCAAATGGCCCCCAAGATCAACAGACCCAACTGTTTGTAACTTTTTCCTCTGGGGATATGTCAAAGACAAAGTTTACATCTCTGCCCTTGCCCCAGACCATGGATGAACTGCAGGAACATTCACTGAAGCTCTACGCACGATTACACTAGATATGCAGCAGAAAGTCTGGGCAGAGGGCTATTGTTTACTTTCTCGCGTTTAATTCCGGTACCTCTTGCACCCGAAACAAGAGTTAATGCAACTTCCGTAGGCTATCTTGTTCACCATGTACATCCGGGACCTTGCATGTAACTACTACTAGTACTATGCCAACTCTACCGTGCTTTCTTCTCCTCTGCCTTCTCTTTTTCCATCCTCCTCTTTTTTCCTGCTCCCCCTTCTCCTCTTCCTTCCGTGCTTTTATCATACTTGACTTGATGCTCATAACTCACATTTACTCTGATTATTGCCATTCACAAGTTTTAATGATCATACAGCTCTCTATGTGTGTCCTGTTAAGATTTACTCTGTCTGTCTGTCTCTCTCTCTGTCTCTCTCTCTGTCTCTGTCTCTCTCTCTCTCTCTCTCAAAAGTTTTGCTTTTATAATGTTTGATTGACTAGATCTGGATATCTTTATCATAGCAATATTGTCCTCTCACTCTCTTTCTGTTTTGTTGACAAACATCTTCCTAGATCTACTCTCACTAGTCTCACGCACTTATATTAAAGCGACACATACTTTACTAAATAATATTTAGTGTAAATTATGACGGAAAGGGTCAACAGCATATTACTACGTGTGATTAATAGAGCGATTTAGCCAACCTTCTCAATCTCTTCTCTGTCTAGGCTATTTTGTCTCTGCACCTCACACGCACACACATACACACAACACAGAGGCCCACCGGCCTAAAACAATCGTGACCTGGATAGCGGCTGGCTGGCCTATTACTAAGAGCGCCTCGGTACAGTCGTATTTTGCCGAGCGAATTGAAAGGACCATGGAGAGGTCATCAAAGGCCTCATCCCCATTCCCTGCCCCATCAGCCTCTTTGACGATGAATATGATAGTGCTTTTAAGTCAATCTAACCCTAACCTTTATCATACACTCTTCCTTGTGTGAATATTTGATATGGCTATAATGGTACGAGTGGGGACAAGGATGCGTTGTCTTGTAGATGGCTAAATAAAAGTAAACTATGGCTCAGAGTAAACTATGGCTCAGAGCACTAATTTTTTTCAAAAATCGCCAAAAAATCACCAAAGTGCCAAAATAATTATTTGGTGCATCGGAAGATGAAAAATCGTCAAATTTTAGGGATGTTGGCAAACCAGCAACCCTGACGATGCCTCCGACAGTTTTTCTGGCCCCCTCCACCCAAAATCAAATCGATCTGGTCGTGGACACTGTTTTCTTCCTCCAAGACTCACAAGATGGTTTAATTGCCCGCTCACAATAATGTTGTAAACTCATACTGAGCGAGACAGTGCCAGGTCTTCAGAGAAGAGAATCTTCCTCAAGCAGGTGTTTCGGCCTTTAACATCTGACACCCTCGGGAGACCAATCCACACTGAGGTCATGACTCCCCAGTGCCCTAGCACTGCCTTTTTTCCGCCAGGTTAGGGATTAGAATCCACGCCTTTTTTTATCCATCGAATCCTTAAACTTCCATTGAATCCT